>ML813085.1:122824-135773 GCA_009831015.1 Picea engelmannii
AGAATATGAAACACTTCCTTGAATTTCTTCAGGAAGTATTATGCTTTCTTTTGTCATAGGTTTACACTTGACACAGGTTAAGAGGAGCTCATACAAATACAGAGAGATGAATTTAGCTTAGTATTGTTGATCAGTGAGAGGTTAGTAAGTGCATTGATTTCTTTTATTCAGATTTGTGTATATATGAATGAGACAATGATTGCATTAATTAGCCTTGACTGTTTCCGTGTCATTGTTTCAATTGTATTTATTTAGTATTTGTTAGTTTAAAATCTTTAAACATTAAAAAAAACAAAAAGATTTATGTTCTTACTTTATTTTATTTTGAAACATTATTATAAACATTCATTTTCACAAGATTTCAAGTAAACCTTGTAAACTGTATATAGATTGTATATAATCATTTGTATATTCAAGTTTCTTTTTAATAAACATTAGTAAGTAATATATCATTTGTTAGAATCATAGATTTTAGATTAGTTTCATTTCTTTTATTATTTTTAGGACTTTAGTTGGTCAACAGAGCCATTAAACCCATCGGGTCATTTCATTCCAAACGGCTTGGGTTATTTAGACAACCCCGGTCCAGATTTGACCTTCTAGTTGACGATGTGTCACTTACACTCGTCAACAGGTACTTAAGCGAAAATTGTGTGTGGCTCCTTGTACTATTTTGTTGGTCCCATTCCAATATGCCATTATTGAACTTCGTTGTGATCACAAAGGGATGAAGGTGGTAGTAAGATCCTTCCAAAGGGGGGAACCACTACCAAGTGGTTGCAATAAAATAGGGCTAAAGGTGGTAGTAAGATCCTCGTCGTTGGAACCCAATGTTTTGGGTAAATATCATGTGCGCACACACAAACAATTTTTTTCATGCCTATTCATGTTGTGTGCATGCTCAAGCAGTTGTGTGATGGGTGACAAGAGGCACGCATACGAGATCAAGTTTTGTTAATGTGTGCCATTTCAAGTTCTGCGAATGCGCGTCGGTCCGAGTTTTGTGATGCGCACCAAAAATAAATAAGACACCACATGCACACTAGAATCAAGAAAATAATAATTGAGAAATCTGCTCGAATGATTGTTACAGGAAGCACGAGGGAACGTGGAGAAATAAGAAGATGAGATGGAAAGGTAGTTGAGATTGCCACGATTCTAAAGAGGCTATGTTGAATGCATGTGGGTGACATAAGCATGCAGGACTGGCAGTCAGAGGAGTGAGTGGGGAAAAACTAAAAGTGCCATAGTGTCAGATATGAGAAACAGATAAAAGGGAGCAATGACGATATAAAGAAGGTTGTTGTTTGTTAGTTGTGGGTATTGTTTTTGTTTTTAGTCAATGTCCTTAATCTCATTCTGAGCCTATGTTTTGTAATGTCTCTAGTTGTAATTTTGAATATGTCACATCTATAGAGTCTGAAGGGAAGCGCATGACACTATGTGATGTAACTCTAGGAAAATGTATAAGATATCAAGGATCTACTACTATCAATTGACGAGTTTCTTAATGTATGTCTATGATGGTTGAATGAATATAATAAAGCTGCAGTAATTATAGTCTTGTGATGTGTTAATCCTGTGTCAATTGAATGTGTTTGTTGTTGTTATATAATGTTAGTTGTTAAGTAGTCTACAATTGATTGTTAGAGAGAGATTCTATGTGTCATAATATTTTGTTGATGACCATTTTGGTCAGTAGTTTCTAGCCAAAAAAGCATTTCCAGGATCCCCCTCATTTCAAATTGCTTGCAAAAATTTTGTGCACAGTCTCACTTAAGTTGACCAAGTACTTGGAAAAATTTTTATGGCTTTTGCTTATTTCTAAATATGGTCCATCTACTCCTCCTCATATGCCTAACTTTGTCACATGTTACACATATTGTTCACTTTTCAAGATATATTTCATGCATAACATCTTTTGATTATGACCTTATCTCATAATATTATACCATGTCTTCCATGCCATGCCAAAAGGATAAAAATATATTATTTTATCATATAATGTTGGCCAAGTTCACTTCATTTTGAGCTCAACTTTATTATTTCTCTCCACATCATTAAATATTCCTTACCACTATATGTTAAACCACATATAGGTCACTGAAAATTTAGGTTGACCACATTTACATAATAGATTTTCATAATCCATGATTCTTATAAGTTTATGAGAAACCCTAGTTGCTTCCTAAAAGCTCAACCTTGTAATATCCAAAACTTGACATTGATAATTAATTAAGCCGTGTTGTTTTTAACTATAGAACCATCATCATTTTGCTTCCATTTTGCTACATGCATATATTTATATTGTGGTAACAAGAAAGTTGATATATCGCTCATCCCAAGGTGCTATGATTTCATTCATTGAGGCGATTTTTTCTTGCCTTCATAAGTGATTGACCGTAAATATAGATAGTGGAGAAGAGCCTTTTACACTCATTACATATATACTAAAAGCAATGTAAAACAATGGAGAAATTGATAGATGAATGCTAGGGTTTCTTATTGTAAAAGAATACACAATGATAGATTGATGCAACATACACAACACTATTGATGTGTATTGTATATAAATATGAATGTATAGTTACAAAATATAGTTATAAATAAGTTATAGAGGTTTACCAAATCCTTGTAACTATAAACTATTTAGTTAAGGATGCAATAACTTATTTTTCTTAACACTCCCCCTTAATTACATCCCCTAAAAACTATCACTATCACTATCACCAACTTCCCTTGGACTAATATTTCTTCTCATCTTTCATGGTGTGCAATGGATTATGTTGGAGTTACTTAACACACACCTAAGATTTATTTTTCCTAAGGTTGTTCCTATGTTTATTAGTCATTATTCAGTCTCCTATATTTTAGGAAGAATATTCCTCTAAGGAGAATATTCTCTTCAAGTTTCACTTCAGTTTGATCAGTTGAGTGGAGTCTAGATGCTACATTGGGATTATCACCATGCGACATTGGGATCATCACCAACTAATGCACATTTTCCTTGGGATCATCAACATAATAGCGCATTACCCATGATTCCCTAATCTCCTCCTCACTTCACTTTGTTTCAGTCAGTTAATTGAAGACCGATAGACTAGTTAACTCAACTAGGTGGCAATTCACTCCTTTAACTACCCGAGAGACTAGACTAGGTGGCAGTTTACTCCCGTAATTGGTGGCATGTGTCCAGATCACTCTAGATCATCACTATGACATATTGAATTCTCCTCTGGTGCGCATTGGTTGAGTTATACATAGTATATCATGTGTAAATTATCATGCATTCATTTCATTAATGAGAATTGTTCCATTCTTTCTCTCCCGCTTCTATTTTCTTCTATTTTCTCTACAATTGTGTATGTCAATTCCCAACTAGATTTATTATGTGCAGGTTCAACACATTTACATGGAATCAGAGCTGACAAATATCTAGGGAAAAGACACACCAAATTATTTTTGTAGGTACCAAAGATTGAAGACAATAGAAAAATGGATTTTTCAAAATAATTCATTCTTGCACCTTACAATTAATTTGCATGGAAGGAGAAGATGATAATGCATCTTTGAAGCAGAGCATTGTATAGTTTAAACATGAACATATAGACAAAACCAACATCATCCAGAGAAAATTCCAAGTATCTAAATCGAATGGATGAAGCATTTGGAACAATATGCAGTCTCATTTCTCCTGAACTTCTCTTTCACATATCCTTCTGTAAAACCCCCAATGAAACCTGGACCACCATGGAAGGGATTTTTTGAAAACAGGATGAGATGAGGGGACACATGCTTGAGGATGAATTTCTCACATTGGATCCAAAAAGCTTTGACAGTCTCCAAGATTTCTTTATCAAATATAAGGATTTGTTGTCGCAACTCAATGATTGTGGGGTTGATAAATCTAAAGAGGAGAAACAAATGGTTATCACCATTTTCTCCAAAATTGGTCTAGAATTCTCAATGTTTGTGTCCACATTTCATTCAGTTAGATTCACATCTAGATCTATCTAGAAGATGCCTTCTCTTGAGGACTTTATCGAGTCTCTGACACAAGAGCAGAGAAAGCTCATCAACATGGGAAAAATCAAAGGCCCAAAGGTGCATGCACTTACTGTGCAAGATGGAAATGGTCTTCAATATCATAAATCTAAAGATAAATACAAAAGGAAAGAACATGAAAATATGAAGAAGGAAGGGTACTCAAAACCCTTCAATGATGCCTCCAGATCCAAAGGTGGAAAGAGAAGAAAAGGGGAGAAATGATCTTACTGCCATAAAGGATTCCATCCAGAATCCATATGTATAAAGAAACATTTAGATATAATTACCTAAATACTTCATCAAAACAACCTTGGAGATTGCATCCCCAAGGGTTCCAAGAAGAAGAAGCCAGAAGATCAGAATACCGAGAAAGGAAATTCTAGCCATGCTTTGATTTCCATCAACTCCTCTCTCGATCCTTGGATTGTAGATTCAAGAGAATCACACCACATGGCTGCCACAAAAGAGGTCTATTCTTCATTGTATGCATGCAAAGGTCCTCCTATTCTGATGGGAGGAAACTCTCCACTTGAGGTCATCGATAAAGGAAGGATTGAACTCACAAATGAAAGCATTGAGAATGTGTTGCACGTTCCCAAACTTTCCGTCAATATTCTCTCCGTGTATCAGATGAATAACTCCGGCACCAGAAAGAGAGTCATATTAAAACTTTATGTAAAGGATATATATGACATGCAAAGCAATTCCAAGGTTTCTACTGGTGAGGTAAATCATTAATCTAGACTCTTCACATTTTCTGAATTTATTGAACCAGATTTTGCATTACTGCTTACCCATGTTGATGAAAGCAATAGGATATGGAATGGAAGGTTCAGACATTTAAATGTCATATATATGAAAAAACTTAGCAAGAAGGGAATCGTTGATGGTCTACCCGACATCCATTTCTCCAAATAAATTTGTGAGGGATGTGTTCTTGGAAAACACCTGCAAGAGAAATTTGACAAAGGAAAGACTCAGAGAGCTTCCTCTCCTTTAGATCTGATCCATAGTGACCTCATGGGCCCTTTTTCACATCCATCAATCAAAATATCAAGGTATGTTCTCATTTTTGTTGATGATTTCTCACGCTTCACATGGATTTTATTTCTTAGGAAAAAATCAAAGGTCTTTCAACACCTCAAAGATTTCAAATCCCTTATTGAGACACAGATAGGAAAGAAAATAAAAATCCTCCGAAATGATAATGAGGGAGAGTATTCCAACCATGAGATCCATAGTATTTTTCATGAGACAGAGATTCAGTTGCAACACATGGTTCCCTATACTCCACAACAAAACGAAGTTGTTGAGCAGAAAAATAGATATCTAAAAGAGATGGCATCTTGCATGCTACATGCAAAGTCACTTCCACATAGATTATGGGCCGAAGCACTTAATTGTAAAAACTACATCAAAAACAAATATCCCCATATATATGTCAAGGATAAGACCCCCTACAAGGCTTGGAGCGACCTTAAACCAGAAGTGACCCACTTTTGTATTTTCAGTTCACGTGCATGGGCCTAGATTCCCTACGAAAAGAGGAAGGCACTTGATCCACAGAGCACAGAGTATATTTTTGTTGGATACCCTGACGATGTGAAGGGATACAAACTTATTGATCTCTCCTCGGACCGGCTCATCATTGAGTGAAGTTTCCAATTTGACGAAAGTGTCTCGCATGTACCTCAATATTCGCATGTAGACACCTTTGTTCTTCTACCTGTCAAAGATGATGAGCATGCACATACCGAATCTTCTTCAAATGAGAGTTATGATTCATAGGTGTTGATTTTGTGTTTTGACTATTTTGTTTAAATGGAAAAATCCTTTTGCATGTGATATTATATATGTTATGCTCTCATTTAGCCATTTTGAAGGTATCCTCAAAGCTTTATATATCAAATCACCATGAATTCGCACAAGGTATGTATAATTATCGTTTTTGCAATGATTTTGTGATCAATTCATCTCAATTTGATGTTTATAAAGATCTAACGTTATAGTTTTCTTGCAACGGGACAGAATCACGATCTGATCCTTCATCTGGTACCTCATCCAGTACTCCGTTCAACACTTGATCCGGCACGCGATCCGACACTCCATCTGGCATGCGATCTGACACTTGGAGCACATAGGAGTTGGCGGTTGGTATATTGGCTGCCTTTGATGGATGAATCGAGGATGTGGTTTTTATGCCCCCTTGTGCCCTCCAACTATAGATCTTGACACACCTTGGATTGGGAAGTTGTAGTGACCACTGAGTGGCACACAAGATTGTTAAGAAGATGTTGTTGTTAGAACACATTTAATAATTTACTGTTTTTAGAGAGGGTCGACCCTTCCAGTGGTTGACCTTTTAAGCTCTGTAATCACCTATAAATACCACTACCCATGACATGAAGAGAAGACGATTTTTTTTATTTGATACAAACATTATCACCATTTTTGGCATAAACTATGTTTTTATAATTAATGATAGTGCCGTGTTAGCTTTCTGATTGTGATTTCCTATTGAAGAGTTGCCGCGACATCCCGGGGGGCCCACTAGTGGTCTGGGTTATTGTTTCTATCAGTACATATTTACAGTTATCTAGTTTCCTTTCTTATATTTCGAAATCATTTCTTCATTGTGTAAATTTCTCAATTTCAATTGCTTGTTGTGTGTATATGTTAATTGCAGATTGCTTATCTAATTTATCTTCGTGTACACTTTATCTTAATTGAAGATTGCTTGTTGAACTATGGATATCATAAAGGGACATCCATGGTTGTGTGTTAACGATTATATTTTGTTTGCAGGTTGTAGGAGCTGGTTAATTACATTGTTATGTTCATTTCTTCCTAGTTATAAGTTACTCTACAGAGTACTAATTTAGATAGTTTTGTTTGTAGCTTCGATAGATTAATTGCCTTAGTTTTGATAGTCTTGATAGAGTACTAATTTAGATAGGTTTATTTTTAGCTTTGATAGATTAATTTCTTTAGTTTTGATAGTTTTGACAGAGTACTAATTTAGATAGGTTTACTTATAATTGCAAATGTTCTCTATAGGTCTGTTTCACTTGTCAATTTTGCCTCAACATGACATGATAGAAATGGATTTTGAGTTATATTTTTTAATAGCATTTTGGTTAATTTTGAGTATGATTCTTAATGATAGTTTAGTTCACTTAGGTTATGAATTTGAATGAAATCTCAGTTATGAATTTGAGTTGTAATTTCTAATTAGCATTAGTCAAGAGTTGTAGGTTTGCACAGAGTGTTTTTATTGTCATTTTAAGTATGAATTTGAATTAAGATTTTTTAATTAAGTGTTAAATTATGAGTTTATNTGAAATCTCAGTTATGAATTTGAGTTGTAATTTCTAATTAGCATTAGTCAAGAGTTGTAGGTTTGCACAGAGTGTTTTTATTGTCATTTTAAGTATGAATTTGAATTAAGATTTTTTAATTAAGTGTTAAATTATGAGTTTATGAGTTTATATCTTTGCTTGAGTTAGTGATTTTAATAGAGTACTTTCCAGCAGTTGAATGATAAAGTGAATGATTGATGTACAATGTTTAAAGATCACATGGATTCCAAGAACACTTAGTGTTACTTCTATAATGGAAAAACTCTCTATAGATTGCCTTATCCATACTTTCCATTTCTCTGTAGAAGTTAGCATTGAGTTAATTCCACTTGAAATTTCATTAATAGGCAGATGCCATCGTGATGTTATTCGACATCGAAGACACAATCATCACATTTGAATACTTTCTTTTTACTGCAAGATAGAAATAGTTTTGATAAATTAGAATTTGAACACTGTCATAACAATCTTGCTTTTAGTTAAGTAGACCAATGTTTATTCTTTGCAAGATAGAAAGAGTTATGAATTATTTTTAAGAATAGATTTCACTTGTCAAGATAAGTTTTGATAGAGTAATTTCTTACTTTCTTATTTACTTGTTCACTCAGAGAAAGATAGATTAAATAATCCAGAAATAGCTTACTTGTTGTTTTCTTATTTAAAAAGAGATTGAATAGATTAAATACCTTTGAAATAGATTGCCTGCTATTTACTTGTTTAGAGATAGTTCATAGTCCTAGATTGTTTAAGGTTACTGAGGTCAAATAATTCATAATTTTATAATTGCTTGAAGCTCATTAACTAGAGGTTGCTTTACATATAATTTGTTAATTAAATAGATCTTAAAAATCATCTCTTTAGAAAGTAGAGTGTCGATCCCTAGGGAAAACTATCTCCTTAGCTAGACAATATTTCCATTATATTTTCTTTCTACCTTGGCTCATACTATGCCACAACTCTAATTTTACCTACCCCAGGTTGACAATTTAATTGAGGGAATTAGTACATATAGAATACGTCAGTTTTGGCACCGTTGCCGGGGAGTTGTCTTAAGGTAGAAAATAGTTAGGAAGTAGTCATTTCTAAACATTAGCATTGGTTTGGTGGTGGGGGAACTTTAAGATGAGAGGTAAAAACCTACGCATCCGTTATAGCAGGTTCCCCCAAACCCAATGGCAATTTTTCTTTTTTTATTGCTTTCATGAACAAATCTAGGGACCCAAAGGGAAGATACATAAAAACCAAACCAAAACTTATAATCAAGGTTCCTTATAACCTTTTTGGAGGAAGGAGCACTCCACCCATAAACTTTGTAGATCAATATCAGAAAATAGGGGTTATCTCAACTCAAAGATCTAAATAAGTCTCTGAAGAGACCAAAACTAGGGACACTATAGAGCGTAAAATTGAAACATCAACAATAGTGGGACAAGAGGCAAGACCACTCGGGCCTTCATCAGAACCAACCAACACAACATTTTATTTTTCACCACAATCAGGGGACTCTAACTTTGTAGATATCATTGACCCTGAACAGGTGAGTGCTCTCTTTGGCAGTTCAACCAATATAATCGTATCCCAATTTTAAATAGAAACTTTGGCACCAATAGTTTCAATAGGCTCGAGTAAAGTCCCGAAAATCCAAACAGTAGATAAATATTCCATGGAAGGGATACCCTTCCTAGAAAAGAACCTTGGGATAATTTGTTATCTTCAAGGATAAAACCATTCAAGTAATCTCTCTTTGGAAACCAAATCAATATGGATGATCAGGAGGATCACAACCATGCAAGACATGATGAGGGAGAAGAAGTTGGAAACCAAACAAAAACCACCTTCAGGCTTCCAATTTTGGATACCACACAGAATGTCAACGTGAAGAACATTCAACTCTCTGCACTGCCCACCTTTTATGGTAAAAGCAGTGAAGACCCAGATACCTTCCTATTTGAGTTTGACATCTTGTGTAGAAGCTACAACTACTTGCAAGATGCCCAGAAATTAAAAAAAAATTCCTTCCACTCTTAAGGATTCTACACTAAGATGGTTCACGGGGTTAAGAGATTCCAGTATTAGGTATTGGGAAGATATGAAAGATATATTTCTTAAAAAATACCAAGACTCTCCAAGTCCAAGGATTCTCGTGATGATATTTTTCAAATCTAACAGTTAGAGGACGAGAGTCTCAAGGATTACATGGAAGTGGTGTGAGGAGGAACCATGGGTGTCTCAGAGTCTAAAGGGATTTTGGGTGAGCCCCACACCTCTGGTATCTCGACAGTCACTAGGCACAAGCGAGTAAGATAGCTCCCTTCAGAAGTCCTGCAAAGGAATTTAGGCTTACGTCTAAGACGTTTAGGTTTCTCGATGGGACTGGCCGAGGAAAGAGAGTCATCTCCTGTATGATGAATAGGAGTCAGAGACTTGACATGGCTATGATACAGGGTGAAAAGGATGGTGCCCCCAACATAATTGGTAGAGTTTGGAAGCAATTTGTTGATATGATTTGTAGAAAGTGTTGACTCATCTCCGACATGACTAGCAAAGGTGGGCGATGGTGCACTGGTGTGGCTTACAGTGGTTGGGCTAGCGATAGATTGTGGTATTTGATTCCAAGGTCCTAAAAAATATTGATTCTGAAACATTGTAGGCTAGAAAGGATCCTGGTATACTCCCTGTCTTGGCCTAGAAGCATGGTGGTTTATGCCAAGGTGGTCTGAAGAGGTCTGGAAGGGCATCATTACTGAGGTTTACAAAGAGACCGAGGTAGGATAAGAATTATTCGAGTGAGGATATATGTTGCACCCTTGTGAGGGTTTCCTATAAGGAGGGTAGCTTGAATTATAAAATTTATTCTCCCCATACGGAAGACCTGGGGGTACTTGAGGACCTGGTGCATAAAAAGTGTTTAAAGGGACTGACATGGTAGATGAAAGATACATGGGTGGGGTGTAATAAGCACCCATTTGAGCACTGGATCCTGAAAGAGAATAACTAATATTGGATCCATAAGGTTGAAGGTTCCAACCTCCCATGGGAACACGACTCATATCAAACGAAGAAGTGGGCATGGGAGCGATGGTGCCCTCGGGTCCAATGCTAGGATTCATATAAGTAGACCAGGGAGGGGGTTGCATGTGGGAAGGCATATCAACAGAAAAATGACTAGAGACCCAAGGTGTGGATTGAGCATTGTAATTGTGCATACCATTGTAAAAAATAGAAGGGTTTTCCCCCATGAAATGAAGAGGCATCATGGGGGGGTAGCGGTGAATGGAGGAGTAAAAGGCACTCCGCTATCCATGATAATGAAACCAAAAACCAGATTCCTAGGTCCAACTAGTAATCAAAGAGCATACCAAAAATTTAAACAACCAATATGCATGCAAATGGGCTAAAGTGGTTGAGTGGCCTCCCTCGCTAAAGAAGGCATGCCTCATCCTAGAGGGACCTGAGACTCCCTGCTAAAGTTAGGAGGTAACATAATCAGTTATAAGGGCCCTCGTAGGCTTAACAACTAGTCGGTCATATCCCCCCAGAGAGGTAATCTTCCATAAAGGTTGTGTGTTGTCCGAACCCTATCTGACTCAGGATACAAGCAGAATAACCTGTGCAAATAGCCTATGAGAAAACTGAGTCAAGCAACTAATCAACCACTGTATAACCGATGCACAGGCAAACAATCGTAAGTCTGGATTACCGTATGGGCAGGGTAGAAAATCCCGAAACCTTGAAAGTACCACCTCTCACAGAGGTATGGATACTAGCAAGATCCCCAAATATGAATAAATCCATAGAAACATCTCTGACGCTAGGTGAGTATCCAGGGGTTATCCCTTCAACAAACTTCACTTGACCTCATGCTTAACTCCGATGTGAGAGGAGCCTCCTGATATTATCAATTATATAATGGATTTCTCAACTCCCTATCTCAGACACATATGTTGATTTAATTTCCTTGGAGAAGTTTACTCACAAAATCCTATTCCAAGGCACTAAATCCTAGGCTAGTTTGTGCACCCTAAACAATAAAATCGTTACTAATCAATTTTAGTTTAAAGCGTAAATTTTATTGGCCGTGATTACTCAAAAAGGCATGGAAATGAAACTCATGGTGTTATGACTCTGCATAAAAATAAAAATACATATAATGCAAAGCCTAACTTTAACTTTTCAGTGAATGATATGCTAAATAAAAATAGTGAAATCTTCAATTTTAACTTTGCAACTCATAAGTAGAATGTGATCTTTTGCTAAATGTGCTAAACTAATGATAAAGGTTCCAAGAAAAAAATACCAACCAATGCAAAATACCTATTTTTATTTTTATTTTCAATGTATTAAAAAGAAAATTCATGGAATTATAAATGACTTGATATATAACTTCTACTGTGTATAAAAGCAATCACTCAAGCAAAATACCAAGCAGCTAAGTAGACAACCCAACTACCAAGGACAAATCAAAAACAAAAAACAAAGAGAAAGATGCCACCCAAAAATTCAACTCCAAACAAGTTTCCTGTCATCCCAAATAATCTCAACAGGCACCACAAAGACCTAAGAAGGCTCAATGATCCTCAAAACCTACCAAGCAGTCACTAAACCAAGCAAGCAAGAAAGGGGAAATGGTATATGCGACTTTTCAATAGAAAAGGGTGTATATATGCCTCTTACAGTGGGACAACAAGTGTGTATACGCGACTGTCAAGGAAAAAATGGCATATATATTTTAAAACAAGGCCAGGCAAGGGTAAAAGGCTGAAAAAATTAGACCCAGAGTGAACCGATGCTATCCAACTGTGATACGACAAGAAACACAAAGGAAAAAGAGCAATGTAAGAAGAAAAAATACTTCAACCCTTAGAAGGAAGATATATCCCTAGTGGAGTCGCCAATTATGTTACAAGGGAAAAACTCTCTATGGCCAAGGGTAAACCACAATAGATAGGTATGACTGCAGAAATCAACTCAATTCCAACATGTGCTATATAAACTAATGTGCAATATGAAGAAGAAGCCTACCTCGATCTAATCGTTTGATGTCATTCCACTGTTGAGCACTTTGACCCAAAGCTTTACACCTACTAGAAGTTCTCAACAAACAAGCGATGCAAGTATATAGTGACAATATATAAAATGAGTTAGCACATTAGATAGAACAATCCATTAATAAACATTACAAACATGCCCATGGATAATAATCATATATTTGCAAGATATTGATAGGACGGGAAAGGAATATTTCTATTAGTAATTGATCAACAAAAGTATCAACATTACAGACTTCCATGTTGGCACGGTTCGAAACCAAGAAACCAAGTTCCTTCCAACTCGGTCTCCACCACTTCAATCCTCCACTAAAGGCAAGCTCACAACAAAGAGGTAATGAGGTCCTCTCTGTTGGATTACTGAGAGGGGGGGTGAATCAGTAATAGAGCAATTTAACCATATAATCCAAGTGTTATATCAATGAAGCAGTATTATCCAATAACTGCAGAGTAAATAAGCAATGAACAAATGAACAATCATACACATACACAGTA
>ML813085.1:151290-175809 GCA_009831015.1 Picea engelmannii
CTCCCTGGTTTCTCTAGCACCAACTAGAAGGAAGCACCAACTCCCTGGTTTCTCTAGCACCAACTAGAAGGAAGCACCAACTCCCTGGTTTCTCTAGCACCAACTAGAAGGAAGCACCAACTCTATGAGATTTTCCAGCACCAACTGGATGGAAGCACCAACTTCCAATCATACATGCACCAACCTATATAACAGAGAACAAGAGTTCTCCCTTGCACCACCCTGCCACCCTGTTTTCTCTGGCTGCAACCATATGGAAGCTACAACTCCCTATGTTCAAGCACCCACTTGAACCTCTGAGGAAAACAGTCCTCCCGAGCACCTCCCTACCTCCCTACAATATGAAATAATGAATACACAGACAATTACACAGATAAATCAATTCTTACCAATCTTTCTTTGTATTTGATCTTCAACAGACTGTTCTTCAATTCTTTTATTCTTCTGGTTGTTTAGCAGGCCAGCTCTGCATCACCCTTTCTGTTTTGTTCTTTCTATCCTTCTGTTCTTCTTCTGCTCTCCATTTCATCTCACTCTGTGCATTTGCTTCCTTCCCTGCTACACCTCTTCTCTTTTCCTTTTCTTACTGTTCACTCATTTTTCCATACCGAACAACCACCGCAATTCAGTCTCATTCATATTCTTTTATACAGGCTACCTTAATGATTCCACTTCCCCTTCCAGTCGGTAATACAGGGACATATGTCTTGGCAACTGAGACGCTAACTCCTTTGTCATCATCAGTCTGTTTCTCTTAACTGATTCATAACTGAAGCGTTAATGTGTGAGGAAGAACAACAACCCTTCGATCACTACTTGATCCAACGGTTCAGATCAAATCGGGATTTCACTCATCTCGATTTCGGCATCTGCGATGTCAAAAATCACAAGTCCTCCAGACTCGCGATTCTCTGATTCCCGATGGCTCCTTTCATACACTAGCCCTTCTGAGCTTAGCTCCCGGTCAACGTGCCCTTCACTCCGTGACCACAACCTTATGTCTCTCTATCGGGATTTCGGCGTTCTTCATGTTCACTGTTCTTTGAATTATGAAATCCCGATCCCCGAAACTCCGATGAGGAGAATCAACGATCCAGATGCATTTTGGATTCAATGGTTATGATTGAATCGCGAAATCGCACATAGCGATTTCGGGTTTCTCGTTGTCAAGAGATTTTGACATTGCAAAGTGTCGATTCTCGATCCCCGAAACTCCATGCAGAGATTCAACGGTCCAGATCACTTCTAGCTCGACGGCTCAGATTACATCGCAAAATCGCATATCGCGATTTCATAGTTTCTGTTGCAGTGTGTTCTTGACATATCAAAGTCCCGATCGCCGATGCCTCTGCTGACGTCACACGTGTTAGATCCTGCCACGTGTCACTCTGATTCATGAATTGCATGAGCCTGAAGTGCTAGATCTTCCTGACACCTGTCATTCTATGGTTGTGCCACGTGTCCCTGGGTGACGTGGTCTACCGACGTGAGTTGGATCAACGATCTAGATCTCATGTTGATCTGACGGTGCAAATTCAGTCGGGATTTCTCATATCGCGAAATCGATATTTTTCGAGGCATTGTGTTCTTTGCATATTGAAACCCCGATCCCCGAAACTCCGATGAAGCCTCCTGTCTACACGTGGATGGTCCCGATATCTGCTTGATTTAACGGCTGCGATCAAATCGCGAAATCGCATATCGCGATTTCGGGGTTTTCGTTATCGAGTGAACTGGACATTTCAAAGTCCCGATTCCCGAATCTCTGATGACTTATCTCCCTCGCAACTTCTGCAAATCTGACGGTTGTCAGCCTTTCGGGAAATTTGAATGGAATCCAACGATCATTGTCTCTTCTATCTTCCTTCTTCTCTGTAAACTTCTGTTGCACGCGTTTTCTTCAATGCACACGTTTTCTTCAATGCTGTTCCTCCTGAGATTTTACGTCCGAATCCCCAAGGGGTTTTATCCTTCATATCTTTCCATCTCCGTTGTTGCCATCAATGACAACAACCATCAACACGCATTCGTTGCTTGTTCAATATTTGCCAACATCAACCACTGTATAACCGATGCATAGGCGAATAGTCGTAAGTTTGGATTACCGTATGGGCAGGGTAGCAAAGCACGAAACCTTGAATGTACTAACTCTCACGGAGGTATGGATACTAGCAAGATCCCCAAATATGAATAAATCCACATAAATATCTCTAACTCTAGGTGAGTATCCAAGGGTTATCCCTTCAAAAAACTTCGTGCGACCTCATGCTTAACTCCAGTGTGAGCGGAGCCTCCTGATATTACCAATTATTCAATGGATTTCTCAACTCCCTGTCTCAGACACATATGTTGATTTAATTCCCTTGGAGAAGTTTACTCACAAAATCCTATTCCTAGGCACTAAATCCTAGGCTAGTTTGTGCACCCTAAACAATAAAATTGTTACTAATCAATTTTAGTTTAAAGCACAAATTTTATTGGCCGTGATTACTCAAAAAGGTATGGAAATGAAACTCATGGTGTTATGACTCTGCATAAAAATAAAAATAGATATAATGCAAAGACTAACTTTAACTTTTTAGTGAATGATATGCTAAATAAAAATAGTGCAATATTCAATTTTAACTCTGCAACTCAGAAGTAAAATGCAATCTTTTGCTAAATGTGCTAAGCTAATGATAAAGGTTCTAAGACAAAAATACCAACCAATGCAAAATACCTATTTTTGTTTTTTTCAATGTATTAAAAAGAAAATACATGGACTGATAAGCGACTTGATATATAAATTCTGCTGTGTATAAAAACAATCACTCGAGAAAAATACCAAGCAGCTAAGTAGACAACACAACTACCAAGGACAAATAAAAAATGGAAAATAAAGAGAAAGATGTCGCCCAAAAATTCAACTCCAAACAGGTTTCCTATCATCCTAGGTAATCTCAACATGCACCACAGAGACCTAAGAAGGCTCGGTGATCCTCAAAACCTACCCAACAGTCACTAAACCAAGCAAGAAAGCAAGGCGAAGTGGTATACTTGGCTGTTCAAGAGAAAATGGTGTATATACGCCTCTTGCAGTGGGACAACAAGCGTGCATACACAATTGTTAGGGAAAAAAGGGCGTATATCTTTTAAAACAAGGCTAGGCAAGGTTAAATGATGAAAAACTTAGACCCAGAGTGAACAGACTCTGTTCAACTGTGATATGAGAAGAAACACAAAGGAAAAATAGAAATGTAAGAAGAAATAATACTTCAACCCTTAGAAGGAAGATCTATCCCCAGTGGAGTCACCAATTCTGTTACAAGGGAAAAACTCTCTATGGCCAAGGGTAAACAACAACATACATGTATGACTGCATAAATCAACTCAATTCCAACATGTGCTATATAAACTAATGTGCAATACGAGGAAGAAGCCTACCTTGATCCAATCGTTTGATGTCGTTCCCCTGTTGAGCACTTTGACCCAAAACTTTACACCTGTAAGAAGTTCTCAACAAATAAGCGATGCAAGTATATAGTGACAATATATAAAATGAGTTAGCACATCAGATAGCACAATCCATTAATAAACATTACAAACATGCCCATGGATAATAATCATAGATTTGCAATATGTTGATAGGACAGGAAAGGAGTATTTCTATTAATAATTGATCAAAAAAAGTATCAACATTACAGACTTCCGTGTCGGCACGGTTCGAAACCAAGAAACCAAATTCCTTCCAACTAGGTCTCCACCACTTCAATCCTCCACCAAAGGCAAGCTCATAACAAAGAGGTAATGAGGTCCTCTTGACAATAAGGAAAGAGCTTGGGGGCTGAACATTGTGTTCAGACTTGAGGGACAAAGGGATGCAGACTCAAGATGAAGTAATTTATCCAGAGTAACTTTGCTCTCAAAGTTGAATGCTTTCTCCTCCTTTTCCATGGCTCGAAATTGTGCTCTTATAGCCTCCATAATTCCACTGAAGGGCCGAGTCAGAACGTTTCCAGTATATGGAAGGCCAAAGATCAAATATATTCTGTTGTGACATGGAAACCCGACCTCATTTTGTATTTTCTGTCACAAATCCCGATATACGCGAGCTGTAGTGGAGAAACAAGCATATACGCATCTTGCAAAGTAGTTAGGGAGCATATATGTGGAAAACTATATATTTTTGGCTCTGGATTTATCAAAAAGGGGTTGATAAGTATTCATAGGGAAATGGAAAAAGGCCCTCTGTGCAATATATAAAGGGTGAGGAAAATCTTTCTATAATACTTATAGTAGAAACCTAAAAACAATTAGTTCAGGTGGTATTACAAGGGTATATATAGGAAATCTATTGGAAAACTTCAAAACCTATATCCTAAGTACAATAGGTTCCCAGTTGGACACCCTAAATATTAAGAAGAAATAGGAGGAGGATAATGCATCAATGTGCATATTTTGTCCAAGATGTAGGAGGAAGCATTCCTCAAGGGAATGCCCATTAGATAATATTTCAATTTTTGGCTTTTGCACTAAATACCACACAATTGAAAAATGCCCATCACTGCCCGATTTATTAGCCATTTATAGAAGTGGGGATCTTGGGGAATCTTCTTATGCACCTAGGAGGCCATGGTAGCCTAGGATTCAACTTACATACCAGGATCTACCACCTCAAGTTCCACCCTATTATCAACAAACACAACAATGGAACTCACTGAATTGGAAAAAATGGTCTCCACAATATCACCACCTTTGGATACAAGGATGGAGAGGAGGGCATAAACAAGGAAACACTCAGGATCCACCTGTTCCTATGCCCACTCATCCTTACCCATAGTTTCCACCGAAAATCCAATAATTTTTTCCAGGTTTTGTTCCCCCACCTTTACCTCCTATTCCACAAAAACCCCAATAATACCAGAATACAAGCTCCCCAAGACCGACATTATTACCGGAACAACCGGTGCCCAACCTGAATAACAAACCAACTCAACCTCTTCACAATGTTAAGCTGCAAACCTTCTCGACATGTGTTTTTTCTCCTGTTCCATTACATGAGATTCAACTAAGGTCAGGAAAAGTTCTGGATAAACATAGGCCTTCATTAGTCATCTAGAAAGAAGAAGAAGATGAAATTCCCGAACAACCCATAGATAACACTAAGTGGGAAGATGTTATCATTCCTAAAGACCAGGAACCAAAGCTTCCCCAAAATGAATCTTCACAGATTACAAAAGCCCCTCCTTATCCAGAAAGATTAGCAATTGAGAAACCTACGATTCGACCGGAATTTGACATTTTGAATGAATTGAATAATATCTGTGTCAAAATTCCCCTATTACAAGCCATAAAGTACATTCCAATTTACAGTAAGGTGGCCAAAGAATTGTGTATCAAGAAACCAGGTAGGAAACAAAAGGATCCTCCAACAATACGTTTGATAGGAGAATTATTTGAATACATATTAGAGCAACCTAGGGTCACAAAGTATGAAAACCTAGGGAACCCCGTAGTAACAATAACCATTAATAAGGTTCCCATTGGAAATACTGTAGCCATTAATGTTAACATTGTTAGCAACCTGGAGGAATTACAATTGAAACCTCTTTTTAGACCTACCCCAACTATTTTGGAATTAGAAGATAAGACAAAAGTTATACCTGAAGGAATCTTGGATGATATCATAGTTACATTAGCCTCATGGGAATACCCAGTAGACTTTCTTGTCATTCATTCAAAGGATCCTTCTAAAGGGAATCTTGTTATCTTGGGAAGACCTTGGCTGGCCACAACCAATGCATTTATTGGTTGTAGAGAAGGTGAAATGACCATCTCTAATGGAATTTCTATACATAAGCTTGCCATATACCCACCAACTCAACCTATTATGGAGAATCTGTGGTGGCTTGAATGTCCATACGAGAATGATAACAGGGAAGAACCCGTGTTTCCAGGTGATCATTCTTGGGAAATTCAGGAACAAACAATGGAAAATGTGCTAAATCAATTTATTTATGCTATCACATGTGTTGATTTTCCACAATATTTTCCCCAATTTGAGTACATGTTTGGTGAAGAATTTCAGGAACAGTTGGACCCATCAACTTTTTCTTCGACATCTTTTATTTTTGAGATAGATGAGTCTGCCACATCTTATACCATGCCCTATGATATTAGTCCTGGGAAATTCCTACATATAAAGTATGGACTAGATGCAAACCAACAAAAACAATTAGTAAATGTCCTTAAAGAATAATCAGGGGCATTCTCCTGGGAATACACTGATATGAAGGGTATACACCCTGACACATGAATTCATCACACACATACTTAAATAGAAGTAACACTTGTTAGGAAACCCCAGAGAAGGATGAATCTGACACTCAAGGATATAGTAAAAGAATAAATACATAATCTATTAAATGTCAGCTTTATTTATCCAATCTCTGACAGTAAATGGGTATCCCCACTTGTAGTGGTTCCAAAGAAAGTAATCGGAAAATGGAGAATTTGTGTCGACTTCTGGGAACTTAATAAGGCCACTCTAAAGGACTATTTTCCCCTTCCCTTCATTGACCAAGTCTTGGATACCTTGTCAGGGTAGAAATACTTTTTCTTCCTAGATGGATATAGAGGATACAGCCAAATTCTCATAGCACCCGAGGATCAGGACAAGACTACTTTCACTTGTCCTTGGGGAACCTATGCCTCTAGGGTCTTACCATTTGGTTTGTGTAATGCTCCTGCTACATTTCAACGAGCAATATTAGGGATATTTGCTGGCCTTATTCATGATTGTGTGGAAGTGTATATGGACGAATTTATAGTATATGGAAATACTTACCAGGAATCCCTATATAATCTAAAGAAAGTCATTATCAGATGTTAATAAATGAATCTATCCTTAAGTCATGAAAAATGTAAAATGTTGTTGACAGAAGGAGTAGTCTTAGGACATCAAGTTTCATCTGAAAGGATTAAAGTGGATCCTGATAAGATTGAGGTAATCGTCAAACTTCCACCCCAAAAGACTCAAAAAGAGGTAAGAATGTTTCTTGTACATACCGGATACTACCAACGATTCATTGAGAATTTTATAAAGATTGTTGCACCCATGTTTGGACTGATTACAAAAGATGTTGACTTTCTTTGGACTAACCAGTATCAAACCACCTTTGAAACTCTAAAAGCTAAATTATCTATGGCACCAGTTCTTAGGGGACCCAATTGGGCCCTTCCATTTCACATATCCATTGATGCCTCTGATACTTCAATAGGAGGAGTATTAGGACAAAAATAATACCATCAGTCCTATGCCATTTATTTTGTGAGTAAGAACTTGTCCCCTGCCGAGTTAAAATATATAGTTACCAAAAAGGAATTCCTGGAAGTTGTTCATGCCATCAATAAATTTCACCATTATATCATAGGATACGAGGTATTTGTACATACAGATCACTCTGCCATTATATTTGTCATGAATAATCCTATTACCAATGGTCGAGTGACTAGGTGGCTCCTGTTATTACAAGAGTTCAATATCACCGTCCTTGACCGACTTGGAAAAGAGAACTTAGTAGCTGATTTTCTTTCTTGCAATAATCATGAGGGTGATGATATTCCTATTGATGATAATTTTCTAGATGAGCATCTATTTTCCATCTCTGTAAATACCCCATGGTTTGTAGACATGGAAAAATATTTGGCTACTAGGAAGTTACCATCTCATTTGTCACCTCATGAAAAGCGTCGAATTATCACGCAAAGTGATAAATACTCCTGGGTTGGCCATGACCTTTTCATACTGGACCAGACTTGATTATTCATAGATGTGTCCAAGAAGATGAGATACCAGAAATATTACGAAGTTGTCATGATGGACCATGTGGTGGCCATTTTTCCAACAAATGTACAACATATAAGGTTTTACATTCAAGTTACTATTGTCCTAGCATTTTTAAGGATGTTGTCAAATATGTGAGAATTTGTGATAGTTGTTAAATAATAGGAAGAGACACATCAACTGATGAAATTCCCTTACGTGCCCAAGTTATGATAGAACCTTTTGAGAAATGGGCTCTTGATTTTTTAGGACCAATTTCAGCCATGTCTCATAAGAAGAATTATATTTTGGTTTGTACAGATTATGTCACCAAGTGGGTAGAGGCAAAATCCTTATTTAGGGCTACCGAAAATTCTATTGTTGAATTCATTTATAAATATATCTTCACCCTCTTTGGTGTTCCTCATGAAATTTTTACAGACCAGGGCACACAATTCACTTCTGAGCTAATGAAGTAATTAATGGAGAAATATGGGATCAAGCATTACAAGTCTTCTCCATATCACTCGTAAGCTAATGGTCAAGTAGAGTCCACACACAAAGTTTTTGAAACTATCTTAACCAAAATTGTTCGGTTACACCATAGGGATTGGGCTGATATACTTCCAGAGGCTTTGTGGGCATATCGTACCACTTGGAGAAACACCACTGGGCATACCCCATATGAACTAGTTTATGGAAAACAAGTACTTCTATAAATTGAATTCCAAGTAAGGACTTTCTGTATTGCTACACAATTGGGATTAGACCAAGATGAGGCACAAAAAAAGAGATCCCTACGATGGAAAGAATTCGATGAGATTAGACAAGATGATATCCAATGGACAATGTTAGTTCAAAAGCAAAGGAGAAAGTGGCATGACAAATTTATTAATAAGAAAAATTCCAACCTGGTGATTGGGATTTGTTGTTTGATTCCCGATTCAAAACTTTTAAAGGAAAACTTACCACTCGGTGGTTGGGTCCTTATGAGGTAGTTATTGTGTATGATAATGGGATTGTTAAGATAAACAAATTGATCATGGACAAGTCTCTTTTGTAGTGAATGGACACCAACTTAAACTTTACCACAAACCCATTTACAAAGATGATTTTCTACAGGTCATGTCAACCGACAAGGTATTGGCCTTAGTGGATGGGGAAGTCTCTTATCCCTCCCCTTGTTCTTGAATTTTTTTTTTTTTCTGAATTTTGATTGTACATATGTAAATAATTTAACGTGTGTTTTTTATGATAAACAATTTTAGAGATATCTGGAGGTATTTATTTCACCACAAATGGACAATTTCAAGGAGACAAAAAGGGAAGTATTTTTCTTCAAAAAAGGATATTTCTATATTTGAACTTTGTTGTCTGCTTACGCATCAATTGAATAATGAATTTTTGTTATGCTTAGAAATTGCTTGTTGTGGATTAGCCATTTTTTTTACAAGATTTCTATCTTCCTTTCTCTCAAGGCATCTTTAATGGAATTAGTTCTTAACCTCCACTACTAGAGGATATAAGGAAGTGACACCTTGTCTTATCCAACCTAGAGGTTACTTGAACAATTTCCCCAAGAACTCTGAGTAGGTGAGTAAAGTATCTTTATGAAAGAGTAGCAAGAAGGTTTGATTAGCAGTTAGCCATGGAAACATCAATATAACTTAAAAAAAAAAAAAAAAAGTGAGTAGGGATTGAAGATACCTTTCCATTCTTTTCCAATGGTACCATCCACTACACACTAAAAATGCTTGATTATACCATATCTTTATATAGGCTACGCCCACCTAAGTATCCCTTACATCAAGACAATCTATAAGGAATACATAAAGGAGAGTCATTCTCTAACATAAATACCATCCCAGTCTTAAATAAAAATAGTTCAAGAGCTACCTCCCCATCTTCTTGCAAAAAGAAATATTTATATAAAAATATAAAAATATGGTGTACTAGTCTCTGCTATAAAAGGGTTCTCTGGTTGAAAATTCAAAGTGCTCTGGTGATCACACTAGGTGACGATCAACCGGTGAAACTGAATGCCCAACTCAGTGAGAAAATTTTGTAGCCACATATCCTGAATGTTTATGTTAACTACCCCTCTGTACTCTACCTCGGCTGAGGATAGAGCAATGGAATCTTTCTTCTTTCTCGACCAATAGATAGGCATGGAACCAAGAATGAGTTAGTAACTAGATGTGGACTTGTAATCAGTGCTATTCCAGCCCAGTCAGAATCAGTAAAACCGATGAGATCTAATGTAGAGTCTGCTACATAATGAATCCCAAAGGTGATAATGCCCTATAAGTATCGAAGGATACACTTTGCATCCTTCCAATGTAGCTCATGTGGCTCCTACATGAACCTGGAAACTATGCCAACTGCATAGGAGAGGTCTAGTGTGGAGTATGTGAGATACAACAAGCTCCCAACTAGTTATTTTTACAATGTGTTGTCAACCAATGGAGTGTCCCTACCATCCTCAAGTTTGACTCCTGATAGGAAAGGAGTCAGAGAAGACTTGCATTCTGTCATGTGAAATCTCTCAAGGAGATCTTGTGCATACTTGGCTTGAGACAGTTTGATGCATGATGCATCCTGACTAATCTTGAGTCCAAGGAAAAAGTGTAGTAGACCCATGTCCGTCAACAAAAACCTGTCATGTATAATCCTCTTGACTGCAGCAATCGCTGAAGTCGAGCAACTGGTGATCAACAAATCATCAACATACAGAAATAAGAGTAGAAGTGAATCACTCATCCTAAGCATGTAGACATTTGGGTTTGAGTTATAATGTACAAAGTTCTATGACAACAGGTAGGAATCCATATTGGCATAACATACCCTCAGAGCCTACTTGAGGCCATAAAGGGACTTCTTTAGTCGATGGACCAAATATGAGTCCTGCATAAATCCCTGGGGATGCTCCATATAGATCTCCTTAGAGAGATCACCATGAAGAAAAACATTCTTCACATCCATCTGATGGAATTCCCATCCCTTGGTTGCTGCAATGGAAAGTTCCAATCATATGGAATCCATTATCACTACTGGAGCGAAGGTCTCATCATAGTAGTTTGTGCCCACTTGGGCCTCTGCTCTAGCTCTACAACTGCATCTGGATGCTCTGACTCTGCATATTCCTGTACTAAATTTGTATCTGAATCATCTAAGTCCTATGAATCACAACTCTCATATGAATAAGAGTCGGCATGTGCATACTCATCATCTCATACAGGTGGAAGAATGAAGGTGTTTGCATGCAACTATTGAGGTACATGTGAGACACTTTCCTTGAATTGGAAACTTGTGACTTCTCTCAACGATGAGCCATTCTGAGGAAAGATCAATAAGTATATATCCCTTCACACCATCGGAGTATCCAACAAAAATACACTCAGTTCTTTGTGGATCAAGTGCCTTCCTCTTTTCAGAGGGAAGTAAGGGTTTCTACAACTTTGTGCTTGTAACCGATTGGCCGATGATAATAAAGAAGAAGAGTTGGTGGGCGTAGCCCCAGGGTGGGGGTGAACCACGTAAATCTATGTGTTATGCTTTGTGCCTTGACTTGTTGTGCTTATCTCTACTTTTGCTAAGTTCTTCGATATATTTAGATGGATATATTTATGCTTCGTGCTTATTAGAGGTGTATGAATAGCGGATCGGATATGTATGAATATGCTTAGTGCTGATCTACTGAATCTAATCTGTTTTACTGTTACTAAGTACTAAGATACCTTAGATCTAAGTGAATGTTGCAATGCTCTGTTCTATCTGTGAAGTATAATAAGGATTGAATATTGATGAATGATCGATGCTAAGTGCTCTATAAGAGATATAATCACAGATCTGTGTCCCAACTAAGGTTGCAAACAATTGAGTCTTGCAACCACCCCCACCTCTACCTCGAGTGAGACATCATCTTCTTCGTAGTTGTTTCCGAAAGGGCTGGTAGGTAGGGTTTTGTTGGTGTGCTCTTGTAGCATTGAACCCTGGGTCTACCCTTGTGCCAAAAAATGGTTCCGTTGTCGGGACCTGAATCTGTGATTGCTAGGAACTGAGGAAGAAGAAGCTTTGTGCAAAGATTCGCCCTGAAACTGTGGAATATATATGCATGGATCTGTGCCCTAATGCACAATAATCCACTTGATCTGAAGTGCTCTGTGCTAAATAAGGAAGGACAGATCTGAAGAAAAGAAGCGATATCTGAACGCTTTGTGCTCTAAGAAAAGTAAAAGTGGAAGTTTCTGAAGAAAAGAGGTCAGATCTACATAAAAGAGGTAATATTTGTAAGCTCTATGCTCTGATAAAGGTAAGAATAGTTTAAATTTCTTAGATCTGGAAGCTTTGTGCTCTGTAAAAGTAAAATAAGTGGAAATTTTTGTTTCTAGAGTATGGATCTAGGTATATTTGATAGATTATGTCCTAGCTTGAAAACTAGGGCTTTGATAGATGAAAGAAAGCTAGATATGAATAGATCTGATAAGTACAGTGATAGATATGTTGTACCTATGCATAGAAAGAATTTTTGGACTAACAAATGGATGTAGGATCCTAGAAAGAATTTTTTGCAGACTAGCTAGCATGATCCTAGTGCACAATACATAAGAGGTTGGGGATCATTTAAAAGGAAGAGAGGATTAACCCTATGTTACAGTTGCAGAAGACCAGGACATCTTGCTAAGGAATTCCCTGGTGGAAGATCTAGTTGCCTATGTTGCAAAGCTTGGGACCATGACGTATTGTATTGCCCTAGAATGATTGCTAAGCTTGAAAGAATGAATCTGAATGAAGAAAACCCTAAGGTAGATCCAGAAATAGTAGAACCCCAACAAGAAACAAAGAAGGTATTTCTCTAGATGAAAGACATCTTGAATGATCACTGACATGTTAGGCTACCAGAGATCTTTAAAGAAAAAGAACACATTGAAGCAAAAATAGGAGACTTTGACATTGACTTTGTCCTTGATGAAGAAAAACCAGTGGACATTATGTGAGAGAGAACTTGGGAAGCTATAGGAAGGCCTGCTATGATCCCTTCATTAAGAGGAATAGGGTTATTCAGAGGGAAACTAGTAAACCTATGTGGGAGGTTCACTCATATACCTATGAATGTTAATGGAACTTCGACAGAAGAAGATTTTGAGATTATCAAGTTTATTGAGGACAACGCCCTGTTTACTATGTTACTTGGAAAACCTTGGATTTAAAGAGATCAAGCTAGAAAGAAGGAAGAAGAAGCATACTTAGAACAATAGAGACAAGAGTTAAAATATTTCATGGCCAGAAGGGTCGCACAGTTGATTAAAGAATAGGAGAACGGATTGAAGCTATTTGACACTAGAAGCCCATATGTTAAAGCTGCAAGAACATTAGAGGACTAATAGAGGATTGAAGTATCTGTCTCAGATATAATAGAAGTATTGCCCCTGAGTCTTAGGAGAGAATCTCAGCAGCGCGAAGTGACTATGTCCAAGGAAAATAAGAATCAGAATGAGAAAAGAACCACCGAGACGAATCTCATGGGGAAGAAGGCTAGAAAGATGAATAAGAAGAAGGCTAATATTGGAAGGTTATAGCAGGTTCTCGAGGGTACCTCGCAGAAGGAAAACTTGCATAATTTGAACTTCGCCGAGATATCATAACAACGATATAGGTCACTTCACCGTGGCGAAGCAATATAGCCGTTAGAGGCCGATATATTTGTTCAAATGTCCCTCCGAACAGATCTAAAAGCATTGATGGCTCGTCACCAAACCATTGGATTGTGCCATAATGGACAAAACACGAATTAGTGAGGCTCATACCCATTGCAAATAAAACCATTGCCAATATCGCCTATTTATCTCGTCACGCCATGCCCGAAGAAAGATTTTTCCAACTGAAAATTTGAAGCCTGCATATTAGCAAGTGTATACAGTGATAATCATACCCTCGTTGTTCATTCCTGAGCAGTGTCTGAGATCATTGTGACCCTAATAATTTATCTCGAGTGCGTATGTCTGAAGAGCTTAGCGCACTTGAAGAATTTACGAAGCAAGTACTTTATGATATCAGGGCCGAGAAAGTCATGTCAGAAAGAAGGGTGTTTGTAGGTGTGCAAGCATCATCAACAGGAGGAGTCCAAGCTTCTCCATCGACTACTCACAAAGAAGGAACTTCTAGAACCACGACAGAGGCAAGAATGAAGCAAAGACATGACATTGTGAATGCCAAGCTGATTCTGAGCAATCTACTTGCCTACCTACCCCCTCTAAGTGGTGCCATCAACTGAGACAGTGTGCCCAGAGATTTTGACTATGATTTGGTCACAGTGTACCTCACAAAAGGGATATGCGTAGTTCAAGCTGACTAAGATAATCTCATAGCATTGAAGTTCAATGAGTTCAACCTTGGCAACAAGAAGGCTTACAACATGCTCACCTCGCACAAGTATCTGACCAGGACTAAAGGAAAGAATTCAAAGATTATCTCATAGCCATGGACCCAAAACCTTGCACAGTCCACACTGCTCAATGTGATGAAGATCTCGCAATTCAGCCGACACTAGGAAGTAAACACATGCGTTAAATTGTTGTTATCTTTCTACCATGAAGGTTACTTAAGGTTGAATCATCGCATCACTATGGATTTGACCTTGATCAATCAGATCACAGGGCTGAGCATGCAAGGCCCTGACCAACATTATTTTTACCCTGGAAAGACCTCAGATCGAGCATTAGCACAAAAAATAAAAGAGACTTATGGTGATGTTGACAAGGGAACGCGAGGTTACATGGTAACCTCTATCTAGAACGACAAAGTGTGCCTCACATGTCAGTTGATTGCAAGCAAGATAGTTCGCAAGAAGCAGCCCACCCAAGTGAATGGATTCATAGTTGACATCATAGGAAAGTGCGCAGAGGGACTACATATGGATTGGGCGCAGTACCTTGTAAACCAGTTGGAGCTTGATTACAGAGAAACAAAATACCAAGGGCATGAGTTCCACTTTAGCTGGCTTCTCATCCTAATCCCATTCATTGCATGGGAAATGTTGTAAGGTGCGACCATCTCTGATATCGAGCCCTTCGAACCTTTGGCCGCGAAGTTCAGTACCTTGTGGTACTCTAATGATATGAACAAGCCGTGGCAATCCAATGCCATCTTCCATACTTACTACAACCAGTTGAAACAAGCCATCCAATCCGAGCCCCAGAATACCCTCCATAGGTTTCGACCCTTAATGAAGTTCAGCACGTACCGCCACTTCATTTATATAACAACATGCATTGATGAGCACAAGCAATAGTTGCAGTCATATTACAAGCTAACAGAGGAAGACATAGAGGAAATAACTAAGGAATGATTGGAAAAGCTCCTTATTCCAAACAACCCTGCGGATTTGTCTAACGTAGATAGCCCAGAAGCTGCGCAGGATACACCCGGACCAAGAAAGACGAAGAAGCCTGAAGAGGTTCACGATGTAGACAATACATCTATGAGGACTGCATTGCTGGCAACCAATTCAATTTTTTTTATTGACCTATAAGCTGCCTACACCTATGTCTTCCGAACTTCAAATTGTTGTTGCATCTTTCAAACAGACGATATTTGCATTTCTTGCGACACTTGCAAATTTGTTTCCATTAAGTTTTCACAACTGTAAGCGTGAAAACTTCTCCTTTCGAGGTTACATTTCGATCACTATCTGAACTTTTATCTTCTTTTTATCGATATTTTCTACGACACCTATCTTTGGTTTATTGTTATGTGGCTGAAAGGATTTTCGAACTATGCCTATTTGGACATTCTTATATTGATTGCATAGCTTGATTTTATTGAGTTTTTAAAGCATTGAGCCTTTGGATTCACACTTTATATGACTTGCCTGATCCTTGATTCTATGAAATGCATAAGGTTTATGATTAATTTTTCTTTATATATATGATATAATCCTTATTTCTAATCTTTTTATAGCTCTTGGCTTGTCAATTTTATGAGTATCGATTGGCACCATTGTTTAAAACTTTTGATTAATACATTGGCGCGTAATGATTTTGGTTTTGATTTATACGTTGAGTGTTTTGAATACTATGGCATAGTGTTGGCGTGTATTGGTATGTACATTGTATTTGATTGGTTGTACACATAAGTTAATGGTTGAACTATGCTTTAATGGGTAGAACAGCTATGTAAATTGTCAATTGTACAACTGATATGATAGTTATGCATGGATTTACTGCCTTCTACCACCCTCGCACACTTTGCATTAATGCCTACATCCTTATCGAGTTATCTCTCTTGATTTTTGGGAAAATCTTTGAGCATACCCCGTTCAAACCATTGTCCCTTTGCTTGGCTCACTGTGTGCTATCTCCTAGCTCCCGAAGGGAGAATTGAACCCCCATAGTGTTCAGAGTTGGTTTTGGTTTCATTTTGCCAGAGAAGTCTGCCCCGTAATTGCCCCCAGAGTCACGTTTTTGTGTGAGCGATTATGGGCAAACGGATTTGAATTAGCTCAAACCGTTGAAAACCCAGAACTGTTTTTAGCCCCTTTACCCTCTTTGTGGGCAGTTCCCTCAGAAATTGAGTGGCTACAGAGATATAGCTCTCATTTTACAGGTCAATTTTTCAGTGGCTGGAACATGTGTTCTGGGTCTGTATGCATTTCCTCAGATCTGTTCTTCAGAACTCCCTCTCACCTGTCAAGATTTCTTGTCGTTACACATGTATGTTTGATATCAATAATTTTTGTAAATAATCCAGGTTTATATAACGAATTCGAATTCGGTTTTGAATAGCTCTGTTTACGACATTGATTGGCTTTGTCACATTGTATGCATTCTATACATAGCTTTGTTTTGACTAAATGGAAGTTCGTTTTCCCAGTTTAGCTTCGATTGGATTTTCATCGATTTGATTGATCTTGGTGTGGATTTGATTTGTTTGATTTAGCTAAAATGAATGCTCTGTTGTCAATTGAAGTCGTTTGTATCTATTCTAGACAGGAGCTGTTTCTCATATTCAATTTTGAACACAATCACATTTCGTTTGGATTTCGTTATAATGTATACACTATGATTGGTAACAATTTTGATATGGTTAACTGTTACGGTTTGTTGTGTCATATGACTTTCAAAGAACAGGAATACAATTCGGATTATTTTCAATATGATTATGTTAATATGCACCCAAATCGTGAATAGATTCAATTCATAACGGTTATACCCAGCCGGTTAATACGCATTGATTTACTGTTTGTTCCACCATGTTATCGGTTGGATTCGTAATGGCAATGGATACTCTGTTTGAGTTTGATTTGTAAACGAGATTTACTATATCCAGATTCACGATTTGTTTTTATATTAAACTCTATCATGATTTGTTTCGATTGTTTGCCCAGCTTACAATTATCGCTTCTGTTGATTCTATTAAGATTGCGATCACAATTAATTGATCCTATCTGTTGATTATGCAAAGATCAATCACAAATTTGGTTGGGTTGATGCTGTTACGTATGATTTCGTTTACACATAATCAAAACAGTCTTTCTATCTTTATATTTGATTAAATGATATGAATCTTTTGCTACATCATTATAGCTATAACGAAAGGAAAATGGTTGTGTTGGATTAGATTGTATCAAATACGATATGATTTATTATTGATTTCAATTGATATGAAACAATCTTGTTATTGTTTGACCCGATTTTATGGTAACAGAAAAACAAAGTATTCTTACCCCCGTTTTCAATTGAATCACTTTTGATTCTGTTTAATGTTTAATAATAAAATCATTAGTGATTCGTTTTAAATGATCATTGGAAGAAAATTGGTTTTAATTATTTTAAAAGATTTGATTTGATTTTGATTCTGATCCTGTATGTTATTTTAGACTAGCTACAGAATCAGATGATTCTGTAGCTAAGCCTGTAGAGTCAGATTTTTATTGTTTTGTTAATAAAATATCTTTCTAATTTTTTATTTTTGATCTATTGCAGATCAATTCGAAATTGCATTGGAGTTGATGAGCAGTTAGAGGATATTTGAGATATTTTATTTGCATTTTAGTTTCCTAGTTTAGTTGATTTTGGGAATATTTTCCCAGATTATGTAAACCGTTTGATATTATCCATAGGGAGGTTTTACCCTGTGGAAAGACTTATATATACTCATTATTTTTGTAATAACATGATCCTCATTCGTGGGAGAACAAGGATATGGAATTTTAATACAGACTGAGGCAGAATTTGGTGTTTTGTTACAGCTTTAGCTTCTCATGATATCAATATTTTGTTTCATGTTATGTATATCAATTTGTATTTGGTTAATGACTACTTTAGCTATCTTAATCCTTTTGCAAATGATATAATTTAATCACGATAATCCATATCTGATTTCTCCTAGTGTTTAAAAAACATAGCAATTGCTTAATTCAGTTTGTGAATGGCAGATTTCTCTTCTTCATAAGTTGGATTATTAAGTATAAGTTTTTGCATAACAAGTTTCCCTTATTGCAGAGATTTATAAATCATATAATTGTTATGATTTTTTATGTCTTGTTTGTCCTGTAAACAACTCAAAGAGCATCACAACCTATCATTTACGAAAATCTTTTAGATCAACCGGTGCGAGATTCCTTCCTCCGACCAGCTTCGAAGTCATCATACACAGGACAAATTAGGAGCGTTTCCAGGTCAGTTAGTCATATGTTTGTTTAGTATATTTATTAGTAGTTTAATTTAGATATAAGTTTAGTTAGATATATATGTGTGTTTTAGTATATTAGATTGTTTAATTTCAGTAAGTTTTATTTCTTATTCATCAAACCATAAAATCAAAAAGAAAAAGAAATACCTTTCTCTGTCGTAGGACAGATTGCAAATAAGTTTTACAGGTTTTATTCAAATCTGCAAGTTGTAGATAATGTACATTTGTGAATAAGTTATAATTCAATTAGTAATTAGATAATTAATTATTAGAGTTAGTGTAATAGTAATTAGTAGTTTGTATATAGAATAGTTAGAGTAGTTTATATTTAGTTTTAGTTTAATTTATTTAGTAGTTTTAATTAGATTAGTGTATTAGTTTGTTTTTATTTAATTTGTTTTATTAGTTTTAGTTAGTTTAGTTTGTTTTATTAGTTTTAGTTAGATTAGTTAGTTTAGATTAGTTTTCTCTTTGGTTTTCTTAGAACCTTAGAACGGCCAACGGAGCCGTTAAACCCATCAGGGTGGTCCATTCCAAACGGCTTGGGTTATTTAGACAACCCCGGACCGGTTCCACTCTCTCAGTTGACGGACGATCAATTTCGCCCGTCAACATGCATCCATTTCACCAGATGAAGGGGGTGATGGTGAAGAGATCGAAGGTGAAAAAATTGAACAACAGAAAGGAAAAGTACCACCGCATAGGGATGAAGAAGAATCATTGAAGAAACAGAAGGTTTTGCCTCCAAAATCTTCCTCCTGGAAGAAACCTAGAACCCCTGTAACCAAAATGCGAACTACCCTCACATTGGATGATTTTAATTTCATCATTGCAACTGTGAACGATGCTTCACGGGAGGTATTAGAGAAGCAGGAGGTGAACCAGGAGTAGATGTATAATCATATCAAGGTTGAAATCCAAGGAGTACAACAGGAACTCCATTCTAGCCACGCAGTCTCCACTGCGCCTCTGACAACAGGAAAAGTAGAACCATGATATGAGCCATCCCAATTGCACCAGATCACCTATAAAGTTGAAGCTCACCTTCTATGAGCTCAGGTAGAGATAACAAAATCCATCCAAGCTTTGACATAGGTATATGGAGTACTTGTCGAGCAATGTAGTGCTGCCAAATGAGAAAACCTTGCTCTTCAAGCACAGTGGGACAAAGAGAAAGCAGAGATACAATAGAGCAAGGAGAATTTGATCACATAGAAGCTAGAAGTAAAGGAATTGGTCAACATAGCACTTCACTCTATGACCCTCATAGAAGTGAGAGTTGAAGAATGAATTCCATAGCAGGTGGCATAGCTTGAAGAAGTGATCCAACAGTACATCACAGACCTGGAACTTCATACTTTTCCTGAGACCCCTCAAGAAATCAGAGACCTAAGAGAGGCAATTGCTCACAATGCAATTGGCAGAATAAAATACCTTGCCTTGAAGTGCAAGCAGTTGATCTCTAGGAGTGCTCAGACTTACAAAAACCTCACAAAGAATCCAGAGTTACAAGCGTTGGAGTCGTAGCTCCAAGAAGAAAAGCAACATGAAAATACGTTATAGGTGCAGCTAAAGGCCTTGTCACCAGTCGAAAGGATGAAGAGGTTTCCAAAGCAATGCATGATCCAGCAAGAGATCCACACGATCTAGACCAAAGTGATGGAAGTCTTTCAATGACTTCAACCAGTGCAAGAGAAGGCATGCCAACTGTTCATTGAAGTTGAAAACCAAGGAGTAGAACTTGAACAAGTTGTGAGTGCATCAAAATAATACCTAGAAGGACCAGTCAATGATGCACTCATCCAGGATTTCACTGAGCAAGAGGCAATAGCATTGTAGTAGGTCGAAGAAGCTCGAGTCAAGATCGAGGCGTTTGAGGTAGAATTTCTCAGACTAGAGTGACTCAAGACGAGTCACAGGTGAGTGTTGGGGGCTTGTTGGCCCTTGACCAAGTTTTGAATTTACTTGGTCATATTTGACCATTTTTGGGACTTCAACAGCCTGTCGAAGATGGATCACTAGAAAAAGCAGAGATCAAGGGATCTCGGCCCACTTTCGGGTCCCTTTTTGGGTTTTGGGACAATCTAATGGGAAAGGGATGTCAGCCCGTGGATTTGCCCACGTTTAGGCCCACTTTTGTAATGTATAAATAAACATCTAGACATCTAGTAGAGAGGGGATTGTATTGTATCTATGTGATATAGGCTAAGTTCCAAAAACGGATCTGTGTGATCGAGAGTTTTGTGCATTCTGTATAGACTTGCAGAGCTTAGTGCAAGTCCTTGTGTGAAGATATAGAAGGTTGTGTGATGAAAGACAAGGAAGAAGGATCTAGCAGGCTGCACAGATCTTCTATCGTCTGAAAAGTAAGGGTTTCTATAGATTTGTTCTTGTAACCAATTGGCCAATGATAATAAAGAAGAAGAGTTGGTGGATGTAGCCCCAAGGTGGGTGTGAACTACATAAATATATGTGTTATGCTTTGTGCCTTGACTTGTTGTGCTTATCTCTACTTTTTCTAAGTTCTTCGATATAGTTAGATGGATATATTTATGTGTTGTTCTTATTAGAGGTGTATGACTAGTTGATCAGATATGTATGAAGATGCTTAGTGCTAATATACTGTATCTAATCTGTTTTACTATTACTAAGTACTAAGATACCTTATAAGATCTAAGTGAATGCTGTGATGCTCTATGTTATCTGTGAAGTATAATAAGGATTGAATATTGATGAATGATCGATGCTAAGTTCTCTATAAGAAATATAATCATAGATCTGTGTCCCAGCTAAGGTCGCAGACACCTAAATCTTACAACCAACCCTGCCTCTACCTCGGGTGAGACTTCATCTGCTTCACAGGTGTTGTCGAAAGGGTCGATAGTTAGGGTTTTGTTGGTGTGCTCTTGTAGCGTTGAACCCTAGGTCTGCCCCTATGCCAAAAGTTGTTTTACTGAATAATTTGAGTAATTAGATCTACTTGATTTTTCATGCATGCAGATTCTGGATGGAATCCTTTGTGACAATATTTTCATTTCTCCCCTTTTCTTCCCTTTTCCCCTTTGGATCTAGAGGCATCGGTGAAGGTTTTTGAGTACCCTTTCTTCTTTGGATTTGCATGAGCTTTCCCTTTTCCTTTATATTTATATTTCTGATATTGATGTCTGCCATCTTTCACAATAGGTTCATTCACCTTTGGGCCTTTGTTTTTTCCCATATTGATGAGCTTGGTTTTCTCTTGTGTCAGGGATTTGATAAATTCCTCAAGAGAAGGAATCTTCTAGGTGGCTCTAGAGGTGAATCTGATTGAATGGAATGTGGAAACAAACACAGAGAATTCAAGACCAAGTTTGGAGAGAATGGTGAGAACCATTTTTTTTGTCTTCCTTAGATTTATCAACCCCACAAGCTTTGAGTTGTGACAATAAATCCTTGAATTTTGTAAAGAAATCTTGGATATTGTCGAAGATTTTTGGATCCAATGTGATAAATTCCACCTCTAGCATGTGTCCCCTCATCTCATCCTATTTTCAAAATATCCCTTCCAAGGTGGTCCAAGCTTCATTGGGAGTCTTACAGAAAGATATGTGAAAAAGGAGACCGGGAGAAATATGACTGCAAATTGTTCTGAATGCTTCATCCATTCGATTTAAGTACTTGGATTTTTCTATGGATGATGTCGATTCTGTGTCTGTATCCAAGGTTAACTTGTAAAATCCTTTGGTTTGGAGATGTATGACTATTTTCTCCTTCCATGCAAAGTAGTTGTAAGCTGTAAGAATGAAGTCTTTTGGGAAATCCATCTTTCAGATGTCTTCAATCTTTTGTACCTACAAAAAAAAATTGTGTATCCTTTTCTTAGTAGTCTGTTGGCTCTAATAGCATGTAAATGTGTTGAACATGCACATAATATATCTAGCTAGAAAATACTACACATATTTGTAGAGATAAATTGATAAAGAAGAAGAAGGAGAGAAAGAATGGAAGAATTCTCATTACGGTGATGAATAATGAATAATTTGCACATGATATACTCTGTATAACTTAATGAATGCACATTGGAGGAGAACCAATGCGCCATAGTGGTGGTATAGAGTGATGTGGACACACACCAATTGTTATGGGAGTGAAATTCCACCTACTATAGTCTTAGAGGCAGTTACGAGAGTGAACTGCCACATAGTTGAGTTAACTAGTCAACTAGTCTTCAGTTAACTGAATGAACATAGTGTAGTGAGGAGTAGATCAAGGAATCAAGGGTAATGCACCAGTATGGTGATTATCCCAAGACAAGTTCACATAATCATGGTGATGATCTCAATGTTTCATGGTGAAAAAATCAATGACACATCTAGACTCAACTCAACTAGTCAAACTGAAGTGTCAATTGAAGAGAATATTCTCCAGGTGGAATATTCTCCCCTAAAATATAGGAGACTGGATAATGACTAATAATGACTAAAAAACAAGGAAAAACCTTAAGAAAAATAAATCATAGGTGTGTGTGAAGTAACTCCAACAAGAGTTAGTGCATGCAGATGCATATGTAGAGCCAGAGCCCATGCCTAAGTTGGCTCAAACTACTCTTTAGGATGCAGGGGATATTGTTGGGGATCCAACTGATACTATGAGGACTTGATATGATTTCGAGGAGCCTCCTCTTACACTCAATTCCACTGAACCATTGCCACCCAGAAATATTTTCTTGGTTCAGTATTCAGATCCACAGTCTTATGGCGATGTTGTTGGTTCAATCTTCAAATCCACAGTCTTCAGATCCATGCAGTAGGAGTACAAATCCCTCCTCGATAAAAAAACTTGGGATCTGGTTCACCTTCCTTAAGGAAGGAAACTTTTCATGTGTAGATGGGTCTACTGGACCAAGAGCGCAACAGATGGACAGATTAGCAGATACAAAGCCAGGCTAGTTTCCAAAGGATTTTAATAGGTGAGGCATACCTACTTTAGAGAGGTAGGTCCCTTTCAACCACTTCATCTTGTTTGTTTTCATATTGGCCATTTTATTAATTTTGGTGTTCTCTTTGATTATTAGTAGACCTTTGAGATTTTATACCATGCTTTGAGTTGTCATTATCATGGATTGTGGAGTTCCTATGACTCCCTCCTTTACCGCTACCCCACCATGATGTTCACTCATTTCACAGGGACTAATTCATCCATGTCTCTTAATGGTATGCAAAATTATGACACTCAATCCATGCCTTAGGTCTCTAAAATTTTCCTGTTGATATTCCAAACCTACCTTCACCCTTTCCATCCTCTCGCAGGCCCACTTATATGAATCCTAGTTTTGGATCTGGGGGTGCCATGGCCCCACCTTCTACATATTCATTTGAGAGGAGTCAAGTCCATCAACCAAATCTCATTGTGGGAAGTTGGAACTATTGATTAATCGGGTTGATTTTCATTGATGTGAACCCTTGAAGAAAGTCTGGTAGTGAATTCTGGTATCAAAAAGGTTTGGGTAATGGACCCAGGTTTGTTTGATGAATAATGGTATGAGTTTTGATATATTTGTTGGAAATATGGAAATAGCAGGGATGCAAAATGTCACGGTTGTCATTGATGGAAATCGTCTATGGCAGAAGAAGCTAGATGATGACAGAGCAATATCCAAGCGGAGTGACGAAGGGTAGTTGACCTGATAGGAAGATGGTCGAGGTCAAGTGGAAGAAATAAGTTGCAGTCTAAGGAGGTCAATCGATGAAGAATGACAAAGGGAAGATCTAGTCAAAATAGAGTTCGAGGTTGAGGACAATCGAGCAAAAGACCTGTTGGATCCCATTCAATTTTCTAAAAAGGTCGACAGCCGTCAGATCTGCAGAAACTAAGCAAAGGTTAAGAGCAGGGGTTAAGTTATACTATGCAGAGGAGAAATCAAGGACAAGTCATCGGGATATTGGAGAGAGAATCTGAGCCGTAGGATCTGAGAAGAAAACCCGACAGCCGTCAGATCTGCAAAAGATGCAAGGGAGATAAGCCATCGGAGAATCGGGGATCGG
>ML813085.1:175909-195412 GCA_009831015.1 Picea engelmannii
AATATCTGAATCTAACTGGATATAGAGTACATGACTGTCAATGAATGGATATCTGCATATTGGTGATATAAGGTTGATAAAGTTAAAAAGGATTAATTGTCTATGCTACTGATTCACCCCCCCCCCTCTCAGTAGCACGATGTGTTTAACAATATTTGTAGGTAAGACTATTTTAGATGGATAGTACATGTCATGCCATTTCCGGTGGTATGTGGAACGTCAGATAACTCCTCACGGCTAGAGATTTATGGCCATGTGAAGTTGGAGAACCCTCACGAGTCATCTAGAAGCCCCAAAAAGTCAAAGTGTTTGCAAAAGAAATTATTTAAATAATAAAATTAATGGATAATTTTCTAAAATAAGGAAATTGGGATGCTACATGAAATTATAAATAAGAGGCAAGGCTCTCTCATTTAATCACACTTGAACACATTGAATATCTTTTGTTGTGTAAGGATTATTGCAAGTACTCATTTATACATATGAATTTGTGAGAGTCTGAGTTAGTACAAAGGGCTAATGGTGAAAGTTTTTGAATTACAACGAATACCAAAAACCCTAACTTATTAGGCATATGTGGGCTGATAGTGTATTAGGGTGCATATGTACATGGGCTGGTAGTGTGTTAGGGTGTACACATGTTGGAAAAGCCATGGAAACTTGAGAAGATGAAGATGTAGAGGTTCTAGATTCTGAGATAAACTCCCACGAAGATATACAGTGCTCAGATACATCATATCTATCCATTGGTTAAAAAGGGTATGTCTTATTTCTATGAATACTAGTTGGATTTTGATGTATGCATGAGAAATGGTTATGGAGATTTGAGAATTGTCCCTAAAGAGACTAGTGGCTGCATGGGATTTTTTGTATAAGTCAGATCTAAAGAAATATAGTGTTGGTATACTTATTGTTATGGGACAAATCGGTAGTTGTGGACACTAACAGATATCCCTAGATCCACCTGGATCTAGAACAAAACAGGATAGGACACGACTCTTTCCCTAAGTTGTAGTCATTGAATCTACTAAAGAGAAAGAATAAGTGACATAACTTGATATCGCTTCCTTAGGTCTCTTTTGTTCCCGCTTCACTCTGATGCTCTTGTGGAATCAGGTCCAAGACAACACAAACCAACCAAAGTGAAGATAACAGAGTATATTCAATGTCAACTTATGCATATGATCAAGGAATTATGCTATAAAATAAGAGTAATTTTATGGGAAAGGGACATGCCACTGTATTATATTAAATGAAAGTAGAAGATACAACCTGATCAACTTGATGTTGCAAGCTTCCTTTCAGTGACCCTTGGTTCCAACATACACACTTTCTCTGCACTTGCATGAAGAAGATCCAATTCCTCTTGAGAGACTGAATAAAGCCTTCAAGCTTCTGTCTAAGAAGGGTTCTTCACACAATTCTTTCACCAATTATTCATTGAATCTTGCTTAACCTTTTCCATGAGAAACCTTTCAATATATAGGAGAAGGAGAGATGGTTAAATGGATGAGGATGATCTCACCAAATCTGAGAAGTCAGTAGAATGACAACCATACGAATGCCAACTCATTTTCTAGAAGATCCCCTTCTAGAACCTTCGTGACCTCTTCTTCTTTCCAAGATAAAAAACAGGTTCGCACCATATATATGGAGAAAAATGTGAGAAGTTTTCACCCTAAGTGTGGGTGGCCTATGAGAATTAAGGATTCTCACACCCTAGACCATAGGAAGCCTGCAAACTCATCTTAAAAATATGCTTTTGGAAGAAGACATGAGCCACTTTTCTTAGGCAAAAATTCATTGTTGGGAGACTAAATACATCACTATTGAGACATCACCAAAGTGACCAAAATCATGTGTAACAGAATGTCCCCCAAAGTATGAGGTCGGAATCTGTGACAGCTGAAATACTTTGTAAATTGCGTGTGTGTGTCAAAAACCAGGAGCACACTTAATCGAAAACCTGCAACAACCAAGCATCTGAAGAGTATAATACCAGTTCCGAGGTAGGCATTCCCATACTCAGATCATGAATGAAATCATAAATGTAGGTCATGGCCACCAATCATACACCATGGATCCATGCCGTCAAAATATTTCATAGCCACCAGGAATACACTGTGGATCTATGCGAAAAGACTTAAATTAAGATGACATAGCCACATGACATACAAAGTGGATCTATGTGCCAATGCAAATCATACATACTTCATCGCAGCCTGGATAAAAAATACGAGACCCAGGGTTTTCAATCCCGTCACCTGAAAGTATGAATCTAGCCATGCGATTACATGTGCTGAAGTCGAACATGGTAGAAACCACTTGATTACTGGTCATTGATGAAACCATTAACAAGTGCGAGGGAAACCACCATTAATGTCAATGACTCCTAAGGTACACTAGTACAATCCAACAAATGTGAGAGTTGAGGTCAAACTCTCGACAAAACCTCTCGATCAGGGGTCAAAAATGAAAACCCACTATCGAAAGCGAGGAAACCTGCCATTGAGGCATGCAAGTTCCAAGGTACCAGATAATTTCTAAGTCTTGTTTCCGAATAATGAGTTGGAGTCGATGGAACAAGACTCGTCACATGAGGGCCTTGATATATACCTCATCAATGACACAAAATAAGTAACATATTTTGTGGGTGAAATAGAGTATGAATATAGGTTGAAATGGAAACAGGAAAGGCCGACATAGTAAGAATGGACAACTACAGATGGCTGACTCAATAGAGGGCTCGTGTGAACTTCTCTTGAACATATGAATGAAACGACCAAGGACTTAGCAACACTGACTCAAAGACAACCCAAGATGTGACCTTGCAGCAATTCAAATGAGAGACAAATGGATTTCCCAACCCAAATTCAAATGACGAATAGAGGGTGTCATGTTCAAGAGCGATGCTCACTGCCATTAATATGAATATGAAAACACATCCCTTTCCCAAAATTCCCCCCACCATTTCTGGTGAGTACCTCTTTATTTTTACGCAATATTGAGGAGGATAACATATGCTTGTTGATGTAAGCTCATCCTTCAGATGAGTCCCTTAGAGTATATTTAATGAACCCTAGGACGGAGTGGTTCGGTCCCATTACGAGTCTGTCGATGTTTGTTTAACGAGTCCAAGAATAGAAAAATCAGGGTTTTTTCATGTTTTGAGAGTCTGAAAAACAATTAAAGAGAACTCTCTCAGTCCTTTTTTCGTAAAAGAGTTCGACAGGACCGAAAAAGTGATAAACTATCGCCCATCGAACATTTTGTTCAGATACTTTTGCAAGCATGAATAGAACAAGATTGCTCGGCCATCTTTTCATTTTTATGGAGTGTGAAAAGAGATTAAAGGATACTCCTTTACATTCTTCATTTTCATGTTACCATGATGAGTACGAAAAGACGAGAAAAGTATACTCAGTTACGGTCTCATGTATTTTCGAGCACGAGAACAAATGAAGACTGAGCTCAAAGTTTTTCTAAAAACCCTAAAAAGTAGTCGTACATGCGAAAAAAAGAAAAAACACCCATACTCCTTCGTCTGGATTTCAAAGTTGCTACATATGTAAAAAACCACACTCATAGGACCATTAGGGAATTAGGTTTTATAGACAAAATAATAAAAAATCAACAAAAATGGTAAAAAGTGAATAAATATGGGTAAAAAGGGCTTTTACCATTTCATTGTGATTTTGCCAATTTTTTTTTCCCAATACACCTCATTTCCCCCCAAATTTATTTGCTTGATTGCGGGAGGCACAAGCGACCATTTGGTGAACCGTCTCTGCCAACGAGGTAAGCTCTTGATCTCTCACCTTTTCCATGGTTTATTTTTAGTTTTTATTGACAATTTTCAGGGTTTTAGGTCCATTTTAGGGCCATAACTTGCGCCCGAGAATTCTCGTAGGTTGGCCATGCGAGACCTATGAGAATCTAGGATTCTCGCAGGTGACATTAAGGGCACCTGGAATAATCTCGCAATGTGCTAAAGGGGTACCTGCGGGGGCCGAAAAATGAATTTTAAAATTGTCTATTGCTCAATAAAAAATATGCCAAGGTTTGAAATAAGTTGTTGACCCTTGTCTTATGTCTCTTGTGCAGATATTTGACCATCACAATGCTGGAGTGGTGAGAAAGAGAACATGAGGAGGAGCATTCCATTGTAGGGAATGACCTGGGTACTGTCGCTGCCCTCCGAGACTGTGGGCTCTTGAAATTCTTCAAGATTCTGGGCATGAGGGCCCAACTCAGATTGTTGGAATACCTGGTTCATATATGGGACATGAACCAACAATTGTTTCATGTGGGAGTCCACACATTGACCATAGATATCGAGGATATCTATTTTCTAATACGATTATCACAACATGGCTACCACGCTAGCTTGACCAGTGGCTGATGTGGCAGACTCCCTATGAGTGAGTATTTTCTCCAATGCTATGTTCCTGAGGCAGAAAGAAGCAAGGGCAAGGTTTCTATTTGGGGGGTCCAAGAATTGACCTTGTGAACCATTTTGTTCACTATAGCACGCATGGCTGGGAGCGTGTCTCCACACATGGCTCTCTAGAGTTACTTCCAATATGCCATAGAGTGCACAAAGCCATGAATCTTCAACTGGTCAGATGCAGTTCTCCGGAGTATGAAGAGGCAATTGACGAAGTGCAAGAGGGGCAACTTGAAGCAATTCGAGTACAGATCACTTTTGGTGTCCTTCTTCCTTGAGAGGGTCCCATTGCTAAGATTAGAGGTTGATTGGGGTTTACCGACCCCACAGGATCCAAGGATGATGAGGTGGTGCAACCTCATGGCCCGACACGTAGTTGGGCCCATCATCAAGTACAATGATTCATTTTTTGACTGGTTGCGGCCCCAGATGCTGATGATTGACGACTATGCATACGCTGGTTTGGATTTTCGAGGGGATCCAGATTTGGCCCTGCCTAAGGATGCTCAGTGGGGTGATTTAGGTAAGAAATACACATTTTTTTCTTTTCAAATGTTTTGTAATTTTTATCATATGAAATGTTTTTGTGTTTATCCAAGAACTAATCAAAACAATCTCTTTTTGATGACACAGACATGGGGCCATATCGACCTTTGGGAACGTCTCCTATTCAACGGTGAGGAGAGGCGGCTCCAACGGTGAGATGGGACGCTGAAGACTATGAGGCATTGGAGTAGAACTTAGAGGGGTTGACTGCTGACATCACAGATATGGCTATTGGGGAGATCCCTAGACATTACCAGTGCCATACTGTGGGGGTGTCCGAGTCTATCAGTCAACTGCTTCTTAGGGTGGCCTGAGCAGTCATGTGTTATCGTGGGCGTCATCTGTGATGCTATTTTGTAGAAGCCATGGGCTTTGTAGTTTTGAGATTTTGGTCCTTGGACATAAATTTTTTGTAAAAACTTTTGATCGTTATATACATATATATGGCTTCTACCGACTTATCTTGTGTTGTGTTATAAATGTAATGTGTGATTGGTTTATAAATGGCCCAAATGCCTGTCTAACACATAGTTAGCTAATGCATTAGTCAATGTATTTAGACATCTATGAATGTGCTAATACTCAATATAATCAAAATAACGTTCCAAGAGGCGAATTCGTAAATATACTCGTAATAAAGTAGGACTTCAAATAGCATAGACATTACTTAGCTGCAGCACTACTAGCTACGAATTGAGTCGTATAAATATGTGACGGATGCTAAGCGAAATAACATCAATCAACAATTCGATGACAACACTATATTATGAAATATTATTGGTTGCACGACCCAGACACACACCTCGCAGACTAATGAGTTTGTTTGTAGGTGCGTAAATTGCCCATGTAGTAGAAGCAAGGTTTTGAGTATTGTGGCTAGCGCCATTGACGAAGCCAATGTGGGGTAGCGAAGACTTCAACATATGGAAACCAAGAACAATGTAACATCAACGGTCAAGGGCAGAGACCAAAAAGAATACTATAGTAACACATAAGAAGTATGATACAATAAAATACAAGCACTCATGCACACAAGTACAACCCATTTCTGGGTTCACTCAAAGGGATACCGTCATATTCTACCAACTCGTAAGCTCCTTTCTCCAAAACTCGTCTGACAATATAAGGACCTCACCACATAGCTTCAAATTTTCTAGCTCCTAGCATATTCCTATCTTATTCGTACAGAAGAACGAGATCACCTTCAGATAAAACGTGTGGCCTTACATGTTTGTCGTATTGGGCTTTGACGCGTTTCTTCTGGGATTCTATAACTAGGGTGACATTGCGATGGGTTTCGTCTAATTGCATAAGATACAACAGACATTCTTCTTCAGCAGAAGTGTTTGGGAGAAGTTCGACGGCTAGTTTTAAGGAGGGTATCTCACATTCAATTGGCAATATGGCTTCTAGACCATAAACTAACTGGAATGGTGTAAACCCGGTAGCAGACTTAATGGACGTCCGGTAAGCCCACAATGTTGAAAACAACATTATGTGCCAACTTGTTTTGTGAAACCCTATCATTTGTCGAAGCATGGTAATGAGGACCTTGTTTATTTCTTTGACTTGGTCGTTGACTTGTGGGTAATAGGGTGTTGAGTTTTCATGGCGAAGATCCAACTTTTCAGTGAGTTCATACATCATGAAGTTTCTAAAGTGGCTACCATGATCAATAACAATAGCCTAAGGAACACCAAAATGAGCAATGATGTGATTGAATATGAATAATGCTGCAGTCCTTCTGGTATTGTCGAATGTTGGCATTGCCTCGGCCATTTTGTAAAATAATCTATGGCTACAATAATGTATCCATGCCCCCCGGCCGAGTGAGGGTGACATGTCATGAAACCGATACCCCATTTCGCAAAAGGACCAATGAAGACTACAGGGTGAAGAGGAGAAGGGTGTGATCGGATTTTATTGTTGCAGGTTTGGCAAGCATGGAATTGACAACAATTATACAATTGTTGAACAAAGAAGGCCAAAAATACCTTCCTTGTAAGATCTTCTGGGTAGTATCATACCCAGACATGTGACCACCACAGGCTCCAGAATGGCAGTCATCTAGGGCTTTCTTGTCTTCGTCAAACATGAGGCAGTGTCGAAAAATGGAGTCAATCCCATGACGATCAAGAGTATCGCCGAGGATAATATACTGACAGGCTTGGTAGCGTATTCGACGGCGGTCAGTGCTAGAAAAATTGGGCTGGAAAGTCTGGGTCTGGAGATATATGATGATATCTCCATACCAATGGTCATCAGAACTAATCAGGAAAAGGGATTCATTAGGTAATGAATCGGCTGCTACATTTTTCATTTTAGAGCAGGGAAGGTCGCATATCAACTCGACAAACACCAGGGATTTCTTGGACTTAGTGCGTTCGAATTCTAAGTCAAACTCCTAGAGTATTACGATCCATTTGGAGTATTTTCCCCCTAGCAATTGGCATGTAAGAATGTGTTGCATAGGGTTGCAGGTAGAAATGACCATAGTCTTGTGAGAGAGGATATAGTGCCAGAAATGTTGAAAGGCTTGGATGGCTGCCAAGGCCAGTTTTTCAACATGTAAATACTTGGTTTCGATAGTTGTGAGACTCTGAATCAAGTAATAAATGACATGTTCATCATGAGAATCATCCTCCTGGACGAGAACCATAACGATGGTGTAGTCCGAGGCTGTGAGGTAAAGGAAATAATCCCAACTGTAATAAGGGGGGGAGAGTAGTGGCGTACATGTCAATGATAGTTTCAAGGCTTCAAAATATTTGTTGGCAGTGGTATCCCATATGAACTCAGAATATTTCTTGAGTAGTCACGTAAATCGAAGAGTTAGCTCAACATAGTTTGGGATGAAACAATGGAGAAAGTTTTCCTCCCCTTACAAACTTTGTAACTGGTGAAGCGAGGAAGGAGGAGGGAGATTGAGAATCACCTAGAATTTCAAAGGATCTTCCCTGATCCCTTGATGTGAAAAAATAAAGCCCAGAAGTCGGCCGGATTCTATGCAGAAAACACATTTGTGGGGATTCAAGTGTATATGGTAAAACCGACATCGAAGGAAAATGGCACAGAGGTGTATTGGATGATCTACATGGCACATGGAATGAGCGGGTAAGTCATCGAGATATGGCTACACAATGTGCTTTATGTCATGAAAGGTGTAAGACATAGCATGTTGAAAAGTTGCACCGACATTATTTAAACTGAATGGGAGTTTCCAATAGGCAAAAGTGCCCCAAGGACAAATAAAATTTGTCTTGTGTTGATCCACTAGTACGATATTGATTTGATTATATCCGAAGAAACTATCCATCAGAGAGAAGATTTTTCTTTGGGCACAATCGTCGATCATCTGGTCAACGAAGGGGGTAGGAAAGTTATCATTAGGACAAGCTTTGTTAATGTCCCTATAATCAACGCACACGTGGATTGTGCCTTGTTTCTTGTCGATTGGAACAAGATTGGAAACCCAGTCAGTTAGAGCCACTGGGTAAATGAAGCCATCCTTAAGAAGTTTCTCAACTTCAAGCTTGATAGTGACTGCTTTACGTGGGTGGACCGAATGAAGTCGTTTCCGAATAGGTTTAGCATCTGGGTATGTCTTAATTCCATGTATCACAATGTTGGGATCAATACCCGACATTTCTTCATAGCTCCAAGCAAAGACGTCATGAAATTATTGGAAAAGAGACTTGTAGGTGACAACTTTGTCATGGGAGCACGAAGCTCCGATATGCACATTTTCGACAATTCCAGGTTTTATGGATATGTCGAGGGGGATGGTGGGTGAGATGTTACTTAAGTTACCTTCGTAGAACAGATCATGTGTAGACTCGGGAATGGTAGAAATGACGACAACGGTCAATGGGGTCAAGATCCGTTGGTAACCCTTGATGGTGTGTTGTTCCAAGAAGAGTATGGAACAATGATGTCCATCATCCCATGGGGTTTCTTCTATGGACATAATAGACATAATCATCTCATCCATGGGAAAAATGACGTGGAATGGATCTGGATATAAATCACCAAGAGAGGGGGTCGAAAGGGTTGCCGATTGAATGGCTTGGTAAGCAGATTCAGGCAGACTTAGTGGCATTTCGTCGCCATATCGAAGATGATCGCCTGGGTCGGGTACCATACATGGGTCTTAAGATGCAGGGGTTCCGTGAACAGAGGTGGAGATCATGTTGATCGAGGCAACAAATGGATGTATAACATCGGGTGGTGGGATGGGGAAAGTGCCCATCAACGAGGAATCTTTGAGAAGATCCACATCGACGTTTTCATATCCGGGGGGGTTTGCAATGAACTGTACGTTGCTGGTACATGTATCGTAGTGGAAGAAGGAAAATTGATCAACAGTCACTACTTTTCCTTGATGTGGGAAATGCATGACATGGAAAAGAGTCGAAACAACTGCTCACATGGAATCGATCTAGCTACGAACAAGTAGAAGGTTGTAATCAAGATGAGCATCAAAGACCTCCACTTCAACTTGGACCATTTTTCCTTCTAACGTAATAGGCAATGAAGGGAGGACACCGTAAGGATTAAAACCAGAGCCATTGAAGGATTTGAGCATGTTGTGGGATTCATTCAAAGGAGGAGAGCTGATGGCTTTCCAGTAGGTAATAGACATGACACAAGTCGAGGCACCCTCATCAATAACCATTCTACAAATTTTTTTGTCAGAGACAATAACATGTATTTGGAATGTGAGTTGAGGGGATAACCTTGGAATGTGATATTCCAAGTAAAAAATATTATATTCGTATCCGTAGGTTCGATCCCACCAACAACTTTCAACAGTTCCTTTCGTTGTATCGGACAACTCTGAAGAACTTCAAGGGCTGACATCGCGGACGGTGCTTGGGCTAGATCTTCGACTATACTATAGTTTTGGGCAGCACATGCATGAGGATTGAAAGCCGATTTTTGAACAACACCCTTTAGAGGAGGGAGAAGAACTGTATCTAAGCTTGATCGTTCGATATGAACAGGACCGTTGGTAGGTGGAGTCATGGGAGATGGTTGGACCACTGAAGGGGGTGTCACATCAACTGTCTCTTTGGAGGAAGAATAATCTTTGGCTCAAGTGGTAAGTGCGTTGTAATTTTTCTTTGAATCGCCTGTACACATTAAGACATAGGATGTATTGGAGGGGAAAGGTTGGTCATGAATGACCAATTGGACCTGTTGTTGAGATGGTAAGGGTTGTGACAAAACGACCGGAGTGGGGGGTTTCGTTGTTCCTTGAAGGAACTTAGTAACCTCGGCTCATTGTGGACAATCCTTAGTGTAGTGATCATCCTCATAGATAAGACAAGGGTATCGGGGTTTGTGCTTATCTCTATCATCAATAGGTGGTGTTTTAGTTTTCTTAGTTTGCGAATTATTTCTATCCTCCTTATTCTTACCCTTTCCTTTTCTGGATTTGTTTTTGCTGGCGGAGGTGGATTGAACAAAATTTACTTCAGAAGTCTTGCCGGTGGGAGGGATAGGAGATGGAGCATTTTGAACATTAGAAGAAAAGGGTTTGGGATTGTTGTCATAGGTCTGGACGGAATGCGGTTGGGCATGGAAAGTGCCAATCACACTGTCAGCTTCGTGAGAAGCAGTGGGAGTGGTCGAAGTGGCAGAAGTAGAAGGACGAGGTGCATCAGGGAGTAAGTCATAAAGAGTACCCATTTGTGAGTAAACGAGGTCTAGGTATTGGGCACAATTGATTGTTTGTTCTTCAGTGACCACTCCACCCATGGCAATGTCATGACCGATGTCATTCACGAATGATTTCGTGAACCACTCTGTCAGCAACTTATCGGGAAGTTTGAGTTTGATGAGACGTTGTCTCCATCGTCACTCATGAATGTGATTAGAGATATGAGCGACTTTGGTTTGTTTGTAAGAACTCAAAATCTCAATTCTTGTTTCATAGCGGATCGATAACTGGTAGTGGGTGAGGAAAGCCATAGTGAGGGTGTTGAAGTCGGAGAAGAAGCCTTGTGGTAATTCTATATACCAATTCATGGCGGAACCTGTGAGGTTTCACTGAAAAAGGCGTAAACGAATAGAGTCATCCATCAAGGAGGTGAATGAGCACTAGAGGTGAAAAGTCATTACACGATTGTTCAGGTCCTCTCCTGGCTTACCATCAAATTTAGGTATATCGGATGGTAGTTTGGCTAGTATGGCGGGCCATTAAGGAGAGTGACGGATTGGATCATTTAAAATTCTCGACAGATCCAATAGGTCCAGGGTGGCTAAGAAAGGTAACTGTCTATTCACATGCGGGTACTTGTGACTTTGGGGGGGAAGTCCTGTCGGTAAACGAGTGGGACCATAATAAGTTTGCATATAATGCGAAGATCCAGGCAGATTCGATTGTTGGTGTGGAAGAAAGTAATTCATAGGGTTGTACCCTTGAATAGGGGTGTGGGGTGGAGCATTCGAGCCCAAAATAGGTTTAGACATACCTGGATAGGGTTGGCCTGTACTAGGGGGCATGATAGAACTATCCTGAGGTTGTTTCCCCTCAGTCGAGTAAGGATTATGTTGTATAAGATGATTCCAATACTGGGGCAAGGATGGAGGTATGTTTTTTCCATAGGGTGGGTTCGGTGGGTGTTGCCCTCCAATCGGGGGTTGCGTCTCGGTTGGGATTTTCCCTGCAAAAAGGAGTTTAGTTTGGCCTCCTTGGTGAAATTGTCCACCAACAAGAATCTGGTAATTTGGTGTGAACGAAGGAATGGTGCCACTAGGATCAGTGCCTCTGATAGAGGGTGAAAGAGGTCCTCTGAAAGGGGGTGGAGGAAGTGTCGAAATGAAACCGGAAAGATGGTGCCCAGAAGGAGTGGATCTACCAGGAGTCCCTGATGAGATTTGGGTAGGAGCGGGAATAGAAGCATTCAATGCATGGTATCCGGGTGGAAGTGGTGGGGTGTTTATGGGCGAGAGAGGCATGCCAATGGGGGCTTGGATAGCCACAGTAATCTCAGTGTGAGGACTTGTAGTATCTATGTAATGGACCATTTGTAGAGGGAGAGTAAAGATGTGGTCAGCTCATGGAGCTTTTGTACCAGGAAAATAATAAGTTGTAGTAAAAGGTATTGCGCCTGGATTAGATGTTTCGGGTAGCTCAGGTGTGACAGCGATATCAATGCCTTCTCTTGAGCCAAAGAGATCCCGTCTAAAAATGTCAGTAGTCCAAAAAGGATCTTGACCCTTATGTCTTATGAAAGGTCTGGTTGGTGATCTAGAAGACTGAACAACTAAGTCTCTGGAAGAATTCACTCCCACAATACGTCTCTCAGAGTCGGGATGAAGTCAAAATTCCTCTCAAGAATTGGTAATTCATAACCGTTCTAGAGAGTTAGTTCTTTCCACTTGTGGAGTGGCAATGTCTTGGACTTCACTTTGTTGAGGAGAGCCCTCCGATGAGTTGGTAGGCAAGGGTTTAGAACCTTCCAGATTTTTTGGGGATAAGCCTTGCATCCTACGTGAATGGCGTGGAGGGTCAGTTGTGATCGAGTTACAAACTTATGAAGGAAATTCTATGGTCAAATTGGGTAAACAAACAACGTGCGCTAGTAAAATCTAGGAAGCAAAACCAACAAACAAGACCTTCCAATTCCAAAGCCACTAGTTGGTGATGAAATCCAACGTTGCGATGATGAGACAAGAAGGGGCTAGGCTAGGGTGGAAAATTTATGTTGACGACCCACTTAACATACTTACACACATAATCGTGGGTATACCCTCCAAGGAGCCCGAGTGAGTTTGGCCAACGTCGATTCCAGGTACCTTGAAGACTTGCCCCTTCATAGTCACCTTGTATAAGACCCTAAGAAGATCGGCTACTAAGGTTACCACCAACAATGATGATGCCTGGGCGAACAGTCGACAGTCCGATTCACACACAAGTGCAGGGTATCTAGCCTGAAATCATCTCGAGAGACTTCCACTCATCATTGTGGGTATACCTTCAAGTGACCCCTATAATACGTGCAATCTCTACACCGATATCAACAAAGAAGGGTGAGTAACTTTGTCAATCTCATTGCGACCTCGGGTTTGACCCTTGTGTGAGAAGGGCTTCCCAGGACAAAATGCTGCAAATGGAATTTGATACTCCTTACCACAAGATGCTATTGTGTGTTTTTGTGCTTTGGAGAGTGTATCTCACTGCTTATTCCAAAGTTCTAGCCTAGCTAATGTTGGTGTAAAAGAGTCCTAGAAAAAGTTACTAGTTAAATTTTAAAATTGTGTAGTATTATTAAAGGCTGTTGTTACTCAAAAGGAGACGAAAATGAAACTAATGTTATGTGAGACTCTGACCCAAAAATTCATAAATAGGAATGAATGATACAAAATTTGTTGTTCGATGAATCCTATTTACAAAAGGGAGAGAGGCGTTTTCTGGAACAACGTGAACTATGATGTGTGATCTTCTCAGAAATGCAATATCAAACAATCATGAACAATGCAAATTCTCTATTCATTCTTTTTCAGTACTTGAATGCCAATATTTTTTAATACAAAGTTTCTTAAGAAAGAAAATGTTTTTAATTTTTTGTTAGAAACCAAACAACAGGGGTGGAACTAAGAAAAAAAAGCAACCAATGAAAAAGAAATATACAACAAAAACCCAAACCAATCTTTCAATGAAGACAAAAACAACAAGATGACAAGACAAGTCTCCTCAAATGCATGTGGGTAACAATTTTCCAAGTAATAAGCAATTGAAAAGAGCAATTAATCTCAACTTTTAAACTAATCAAAGGCTCCCAACCAAACAAGCACTTGGATTTCAAAATCGGAGATTATACCCTTGTTGCGAAAAGGTCAAGAGATAAAAATTGAGAAAACATGATCAAGAGGAGCTTAATAATTCATAATATTTGAAGTCAAGAATCATTCAATCACTGGCCAGAGAAGTTCTTCCTAGACACACAAACAAATCTGGGCATCTGAGGGCACAAAAGACTTAATCCAAAAATTTTGCAAGTGGGTTCGCAGGTTGGAAGTGTGGTATAGTGCGAGAATCAAGGATTCTCACAGGCTAGACACAGACAGAGTGCGAGAATCTCGCATTGTACTGAACAACAGGGTGCGAACTCTAGTGGTTCTCACAGGCTACAGAAGGGTGCAATGTGAGAAGGCCTGAAACCAAGCAAATTTTGGAAAAAAGACAAAATTTTTAAAGGAACCTCTGGATCCAGGAGTCTATAAGGGTATCCTCAAGACTCAGAGATTGATGGGAATGAAAAATGGTAAGCTAAGAGAAAATGGCCAAGGAAAAACCACCAAAAATGGGTTGCCTCCCCAGTGGAGTCGCCAATTTTTTTATCGGGCAAATCAGTAGGTGCGGACACTAACAGATCTCCCTAGATCCACTTAGATCTAGAACAAAATAGGACATGACATGACTCTTTCCCTAACTTAGTTGTAGTCATTGAATCTACTAAAGAGAAATAATAAGTGACATACCTTGATATCGCTTCCTTAGGTATTTGTTATTCCCGCTTCGCTCTGGTGCTCTTGTGGAATCGGGTCCATGACAACACAAACCAACCAAAGTGAATATAGCGGAGTATATTCAATGTAAACTTATGCATATGATCAAGGAATTATGCTATAAAATAAGAGTAATTTTATGGGAAAGGGACATGTCGTTGTATTATATTAAATGAAAGTAGAATATACAACCTGATTGCCTTGATGTTGCAAGATTCCTTTCAGTGACCCTTGGTTCCAACATACACACTTGCTCTGCACTTGCATGAAGAAGATCCAATTCCTCTTGATAGACCGAATAGAGCCTTCAATATTTTGTCTAAGCAGGGTTCTTCACACAATTCTTTCCCCAATTCTTCATTGAATCTTGCTTAACCTTTTCCATGAGAAACCTTTCAATATATAGGAGAAGGAGAGATGGTTAAATGAATAAGGATGATCCTACCAAATCTGAGAAGTCAGTAGAATGAAAACCATACGAATGCCAAATCATTTTCTAGAAGATCCCCTTCTAGAACCTCTGTGGCCTCTTCCTCTTTCCAAGCTAAAAAACAGGTTCACACACTATATATGGAGCAGACTGCGAGAAGTTCACACCCTAAGTGTGGGTGGCCTGCGAGAATTAAGGATTCTCGCACCCTAGACCATAGGTAGCCTGTGAACTCATCTTAAAAATATGTTTTTGGAAGAAGACATGAGCCACTTTTCTCAGGCAAAAAGTCCTTGTTGGGAGCTTGAATACATCACTGTTGAGACATCACTAGAGTGACCAAAATCATGTGTAACACTTATCATTGATACTTCTTGTTGAGGCACATATTGTATTTCTTGGCATATGGCTAAGGTTTTTTTGTGGTACATGGTTGAGATATTGTATTGGTTGATGTATTGAGAGACTGAATATCAGAAAGGTTTTGAAGTCTAGATAACATGAGGGATATTATACTTATTCATGATTACACACATGTATGGCATACAACTAGAGAGAAATATGTATGAGGATGCATGCACAGGGTACAGATACAGTCTAGATACAATGACAAGTTATATATCTATGTGAAACAATTTACATAGGGTCATAAGTTTTGACAAGAAAGAAAACCCTAGTTTTCAGAAGGCATACACATGTTGCATAACAATTTGGTTGCATACATATGCGGGATTCATAACAGATAGGGAACGTACATACACGTGTTGCAACACTATGTCGCATACCTGTTGTATTTTGTTGATACATGTTCAGTTCAAGTACATATTGATTACATGGGAGTTGTACAGGTTGGTTGCAGGTCATTGGTAGAGATTGATATAGTTGTACAATGGTATATGTCACAGTGACAGTGTGACAATGGTTCCATCATTCTACTTCTACTTAAGGGTGGTTGTACGGGGTAAGGACATGTGGTTGTAGCCACCTTTTGGTTGTAATTAGAAAACATAGGGGGTTGTAGCCTCCTTCTGGTTATAGCCAGAGAATTGGAGAGTTAGAGCTTCCCTCATGTTGTAGCCTGGGAAAATAAGGGGTTGGAGCCTCATTCCAATTGCAGCTAGAAAACAAAGGAAGTTGGTGCTTCCAATGAATGTAATTCTTCAAGACATATAAGAAAAAACATTATGTGGTTTTCTCCCACTTTGGGTTTCCATGTAAAAAAAATGGTGTACTTGGTATGTGTATGATTGTTCATTTACTCATTGTTTATTTACACTACAAATATTAGATGATAATTCTACATTGATTAAAAAACATTAAATTGTTCTATTATTGATTCAACCCCCCTCTAAGTAATCCAACAATTGGCATCAGAGCAGGTTCCTTCAGAAATCAGTTTAACGACTGAAAGGAAGAAAGATCACGGAGAGAAACAACATGTATAAAAATGGAATACCATAGTTTGATGGAAACAAGTATGCATTTTGGAGCATAAGGATGAAAACACATATACAGGCACAGGGATTTGAAATTTGGAAATCAATTGTAGATGGATAGAAAACACCAACAGTTCCGCCAACAAATGACAAAGAAACGAAACTCATACAGAATAATTCCAAATCCACAAATGCACTTCTGAATGGTCTTGGAGAATCAATATTCACCAAAGTTGCACATTGTAAATCCGATAAAGAGATTTGGGACAAACTTCAAAATATTTATGGAGATTCAAAAGTCAAAGCAACAAAGCTTCAAACTTACATAGGTCAGTTTGAACAACTTAAGATGAAGGAAGATGAGAATATTGCAACTTACTTTTTACGAGTTGATGAAACAATAAATGCAATCATGGGATTGGGAGAAGAAATCAAAGAATTTGTAATTGTTCAAAAGGTACTAATATATCTTCCTATGAGATTTGACCCTAAGATATCAAGACTATAAAAAAGAGCAGATATAAACTCAATAAGCATGGACGAACTACATGGAATCTTCACAACATATGAAATGAAAACTAAACAAGAAAATCTAGATATAAGAAATAGCTTTAAAAGCATCCAAAAGGTCAAATCAAAAGGGAAATAAAAATTAAAAAGAACATAGCAGCAACAGTGACGTCTCGGAAGATGATGAAAAAGTGGGCAACTTTGTTAGAAGATTGAACAAGGAACCAACGATAGGTATAGAGGTAATATTCCTTTGATTTGTTTTATTTGTGATGGTATTGGTCATTTTGCTAACAAATGTCCTCATAAGAAAAAGATAAATGATGAAGGTTACTCAAGTAGAAAACAAACATATAAAGGCAAAAGGACCACAAAGAAAGTTTTCAAGAAAATCTTATGCACCAAAGAAGACAACTCATCATCAAATGTAGATGAAGTCAGTGCAGTGAGACATAAAGTGTTCTATTCATGGAAGTAATAGACTCTGACAAAGAAGAGTCCCAAGAAGAATATGTAGAGGATGAAGAAGAATATGAAGAGGCCGAAGAAGAATATGAAGAGGCAGAAGTTGACTACCGAGAAGAATTGTTGTGTTCCATAGAAGTTATCAGAAGAGAAAAGAAGAAAAATGAGAAACTACAAGCATAACTAGAAAAGAAAGAAGACACTCAAGAACTAGAACAAATGATCACAAATTTGAAGGTTAAAATAGAAGAAGGTAAAATAATTGAAGAACCACTCAAAGAACAGCTAGAAGAAAATGATAGAATCATTGTAAATTTGGAAGCAGAGATTAACACATTAAGAAAGGATCTTCAAAAGAAAAATATGCAGAACAACTCAAAAGTTTTGGATGACATTATCAACAGTAAAAAACTTCATCATGACAAGTCCAGACTTGGATACAATCAGAAATAAAATGGATCAATCTCCAAAACAACAGAGCAAGAAACATATCCAAAAAGCTATGCATAAACAATCAAAGGGGATAGGAAGATCTACAAGGAAGATTACAGGGACACTCCTCCACCGAGAAGATTTAAATTTAATAATAAACAACCAATAGATAGGCCTCAGGAAGAAGAAGAATTCATAAGAGTAAATCCTTTAAGAAGATCTTCAAATCCTAGGTATCAAATTATCTTTTTGGTTTATGTTATGCATGAAATAATTTTGGACATAAGGCTGTGAATTGCAGAGCTAACAAAATGAACATAAACAACTTTTAAATTCATACACAAAAGGTTTATCCAAGAAGGACTAATGAAACACAGAGAAGAAGTTACAACAGGTTTGAATCTTTGAGCACTAAAGTGGAATGCTACAAATTTAACAACTTTGGACACATGGAAAAATATTGTAGAATGACAGTCCCTCCTAGAGAACCACAACATAATAACAATAGTCACAGATAGGAACCTCAGAAAAGGACATGGATAAGAAAGCATAATCAATATATAAATGAAGAATGCACACGCACTTTATAAGCTAAGAAGAAGAAATGTGGTTGGTATGTTGACAGTGTTTGTTCAAAACACATGACAGGTGATAGAGACATGTTTCTTACATTAAGAAAGGAAAGAGATTGTTGACGGGCGAAATTGTCCGTCCGTCAATTGAGAGAGTGGAACCGGTCCGAGGTTGTCTAAATAACCCAAGCCGTTTGGAATGAACCACCCTGACGGGTTTAACGGCTCCGTTGGCCGCCCTGAGGTCCTAAGAAAACCAAAGAGGAAACTAACCTAAACTAACTAATCTATCTAAAACAAATAAAACTAACTAAACTAACTAAAACTAATAAAACTAACTAACTAAAACTAAATACAAGAAACTAAACTAATTAACAATAAATAAAAACAAACTAATACACTAATCTAATTAAAACAAACTACTAATAACTAAATAAACTATGCTAACTATTATATATACAAACTACTAATTACACTAACTCTAATGATTAGTTGTCTAACTACTTGTTATACTACAACTTATTCACAAATATACATTATCTACAACTCACAGATTTAAATAAAACCTATAAAACTCATTGAATTTCTGTCCTAAGACAGCAAGATATGTTTTTTGATTTTTTATATTTTATGAAAAAGAAATAAAGCTTACTGAAATTAAACGATCTAATATAAATCTAATTAAACTTATATCTAAATTAAACTACTTATGAAAACAGCAAAGAAAAGATTAACTGACTTGGAAGCGCTCCTAATTTGTCTTGTGTATGATGACTCTGAAGCTGGTCGGAGGAAGAAAAATCGCACTGGATTGATCCCAAAAGCTTCTCGTAAACGATCGGCTGTGCTTCTCTTTGAAGTGTTTACAGGACAAACAAGACATAAAAAATCATAACAATCATTGGATTATAAATTTCTGCAATAAGGGAAACCTGTTATGCAAAAACTTATATTTAACAATTCAACTCATGAAGAAGATAAACCTGTCATTCACAAACTGAATTGGACAATTGCAAGATACCAGATATATAAAATATGCAGAACAGAAACGAAATGCTAGAAATGACAGAATAACAGTAAAATATCCAGCATAATCTTCACAATACACAGAAATGATATACGAAATAGCAACAGAAATAACACTTTGAA
>ML813086.1:9075-24735 GCA_009831015.1 Picea engelmannii
ACCTACAAGGTTACATATAAAATAAATAATGCAATATAGAAGATGAAATACTCAAAGAAAATGTGTCTAAATTGAAATATGTGCTCGGGTGGTACAACAACTATTTGATAATACTTATTTCAATAGGTCAATGACAATGTAAGTATTTGATGTAAGAGTTTAACAAGGTGTATTTTACAAATACAAAACACAATCCTAAGACTCTAACACAACTCAATTGACCTTCACTCAAATAGTTAAATAGTAATTAGTCCTTCCAAGTTCCTCATTGTATGGTGATGCAACCCACCATAGAAAACACATGAAGGCATGAGAGGCACCATGATTCCACTATAGGGGAAGATGAAAGGGGACCTATGGGAAAATAAATCCCCTATCTCCAAGATCATTCTTAGAACTCATATTCTTCGACAATGTGCCTTAAATGAAGCCATATACGTTCTTTGACTTATCAACCAATCCTTGAATCTATGTAACCGGTTGGTGGGGAAAGTATTTTCACATAATAATGGGAGCATGGGTTGAGTACAATATTCATGCCATGTGAAGTTTAAGATTCCTACATTACACTAGTTATAGGTAATGTCATCCATCATTTCCACCAATTATATCATTTTCATTGACTCTAACATTGTGGGAAGCACTCTAACATTAATTCTCTACATATTTCATGTTTTATTCTCCATTTCCAACCCATACCCATTTGGAAATTAACCAAAATCAACATCAAGAAGAGGAACATTGTAGACTTTTGATGAAATATAGAGGTTGTAGGTGAGAATATAGGATAGGGAAGATAACAATTCATCATTCACTATACATTATATACTCTTTATATCCATGAGAAACAAATATAGTTCTTTTAGGAAATTCTTAGAAAGAATACAATATATCAAGCTCTTTCTATCCACACTAAAGACAACTAGAGAGAATAATATATCTAAGGGACCATGAAGTACATAAAGTTAATATATTCCTTATGTTACATGTTGTAGTGGAAGAGAGTTCCTTATCTATCGCAAGATGAATCATATTCTTGTAATACTTTGTGCTGAGAAGGTTAGGTAAGAATGTGAGTAGAAAGGTTGGGATGAGAAATATAGAATCTTATTGCTTGGTTTTTTCACCATGGTGGCCTCATAGCCTAGGTTGGTGGTGGTATCTACACTATATGGTTGTGTTTCAATGGAAATTTTCTCTTACATGACCAATCTCTTGGCCCAATTTTTGTTAAAAGATAAGTCTCATTTTTTTTTTTGAATATGAAAAATTACTATTACTCCCAGTCATAAACAAATTATGTGTTATGCATGATATGTGTCATTTTTTTTTTCGATTTTGAATTTAAGTGTACAAGGAAATGAAGGAAAATTTCATGACGCAAGAGAATAAAATGAGTTATACCTTTTTGGAAATGTGTTTTGGATTGTGGAGGTGACCACCCTTCAAACCTACATTTTTCAAAGACATTTAAAGGTTAAATGACTGAATAATAGCTAAACATCTATGATCACCCATATTGATTGATTATGTCATCGCTCTATGATTTAAATGTTCAACTTGTTACATCCGCATTCTCAATCAAGGTATTTAGCATTTTTATGCATGGAAACAATTCCTCTTTGTATCCAACCTTGTGGAATCACAAGACCTTAACATTGAAATCCTTGGGTTCCTGTCCTTGGCTTATTTTTCTGCTCACAATGATTTGTTGAAGGTTCAACATCATTGTACATATCATAGAGGAATGAATAAGTAGGCTTTGAGGCAATGTTGAGTAGCAACACCATGTCCATGACACAATGAAAAGAATGTTAATGCTCTTTTTCATGTGAGACATAATGAAACATGTCACAAGACTTTCAAAGTTGCATATATCATGTCACAAGATTTTGGAAGTTGCATCATTAAGAAAAGCTGAAATTATCATTAAGTTTATAACAAAATTACATTCACAGATATATACAAACCATAGAAATATCCTTGTGTATATTATCAGCTATATAATGTACATCTAACTGTCTTATAAAATTATTACATGACATCATGAATTTATTTTACTCTTCTTTTGTGCTTTCCAGTTCTTAAGAAAATCATCCATGTCCATGTCTTCGTTCACTGGGTGCTCTTCAGCAGTTGATGTTGTTCCAGTCATTTCACGTCGTGTATGTTTGGTCTCATACCCATGACGTGGATGCTACTGTGAGGGGCCATTACCTAAACAAATAAAAAATATTAAATTTATATGGCCAATTTTTAAATATCATTCAAGTAGTTCATTAATATTAAAAAAAAATGTTGCAATGTAATTATTTACTTGGTCCTCTAGTCGGCACCATTGGAATGGCTGCTGGATTTTTCACCTGATCTTCAGGTCAAGGAGGATTATCTATGACATTCTCTATCATTGAAACATCAAAATTTATAAGTACAAAATTATTAACTATATGATTAATATATAGACATTTTACTGTCGTGGGCCTCAGTCACAGGAACATCTTGGGGTTGCACCTCACTGGGATGGGGTTGTTGGGGAGCACCATGATCTTCTGGATGTGTTTCACTATCAACTCTCTATTTTCCAATACTAATGGTTTCGTTGATAGTGTTTCTCCCCTGATTAAAACAAAGTAAGACATTAAATTATGGACTATATCAAACATTTACATATTTTATAAGTAACGAAAGGTTAATTTGGACTGATTTTTATTTACCTTATCTCGGAAATTGGATCTTGGGGTCTACCCCATGCTTTTCCTACGATCAACCATGTATTTATAATCGTACTTGTAACCAATTTGGAGGTTTTCCTCCGTGGTTTCAATTCTGAAGTCGTCACCTTGCATTGCATAAGGGTATGGTTTTTTAATGTTTTTGGCTATAATTACCTTAAAGTTGTAAGGTGATGCAAATAATATTCTTAAGATGTTTGGGTACTTACGATTTGTGACTATAAACTCGAGTAGCTGCCCTGGTCTAGCTTGTGTTGGCCATGTTTGGAAATCCTTGCTTTGGTTGCCTTCGAAGTGTCAGGCAACCTATCATCAAAATTTTCAAGTATGTTATATATAACCACACTTTTATTTAGATCTAAAGAAAAATAAAGCTAGTATTGAATTCAAAAAATTGTAATTTACCTTGGTGTACCAATTATTTGTTCTCCTGATTTTTTAAAAATCTTCTCTTTTGCATCATCAATGATCACCTTCCACTCCCTCTCTGGAATTGAGGGAGGATGCTCATACCTAGGATTAGCTTCGTCTATAAACATCCCGCGTATATTTTAAATATTCACCCGCTACAAATGTGATCGCTTTTGTATTGAACGTGTCTACACCAAAGTGGCCTTCAAGATAATCCATAAGTTCCTTTTTGACGTTGGAATTCCAGCAATTCCACCTCATGCATAAGGTTGCCCCAAAAATAGACAAGGCCTTGCTCTCTACGTGCCTATAAAAAAGGTCATTTCCTACACACAAAAAGATATGATCATTAATTTAAAATTAATAATCTAGATGATTTATGTACGAGGAAAACATTAAACGATTAAAATATGAATTAAAATTACCTAGGAGTCTTGATTGTTTTAATGGAAGTCCATTATCATCGACCAAAAATGTGCATGAAAGGGTCCCCATGCTTGTCACACATCTAGCTCTAGAAATTGCAACCATCTCAACCACATCACTATGATCCTCATCTCTACTAGCATCTATAGACTCTGATCGAGGTGTGGATGCCTTTCGATGTGTGTCATGGATCCTATCTAAATGAGGTGTGGAAGATGGAGAAGTAAATAGGATCTAACAGCTATATGGCCACCCACATCAGGACTTTGTAGCATCTCTATAGCACCACTACTACCAACACTAGGCTGAACAAGCTCCAAATATTCCTTTATAAAAAGAGAAAATGTTTTATTAATGTAAAAGTTAAAGAACAAAGTATCATAATTGAACATATGAGTGCATTAAAAAAAAAATTAAATTATGGCTATTACCTTATATGTGTTAAGTTGTGACATAAGGAGCTTGATCTTTTCTTTGACATCAGGAGTTTTTTCTAGATGATCTAACAATCTAACAAGTTCCTTGTTATCTTTAATGATCTTTTTTTTTAATAAGAGCACTGGATCAACGCAAGAATAAAACCCCTCCTCATCAGCGAAATCATGATCCACATGGCCTGTTGACTACATATAATTTCAACAAAAACAATGTTATTTCAATAAAATTATATAAGCAAATAATAAAAGCAATGTAAAATGAAAGTGGAAATTGATAATCATTTACATGTTCTACGGCTGGCCCTTTTCCACGATCATCCTGCCACATTATAATATAATTAGAACCCCCAAATATTTAAAAAATTGTTAATAATAACAAAAAAAAATGTTAAAGATAATATTTACAACAATGTTAAAGATAATGAAAAAATATAATGCAATAAGTAGAGGTTTCTTAAAGAGGTGTTGCATAAGAACCTGCACACTATTAGTGTAGCATCCCGCTCTTGCATGCACTAAACAAACTTATTCTTTAAGGAGACTTTCTTGCAAATGATCCACATTATTATACTATTGGGCATGTTATTATGATATTGAGGCGTTATGAATTGATGACATGTTATTTTTTCGTATTGACATAGAGAGGTGTTATTGACATGGTTTTCCTGAGTGTGCATGATTTTGGACCTCGAGGATGCAGAGGCATCGATGAAACCCCTTGGATTATAGATCAAGTCGGGGAGTGGAATATTGGGGTTTGATTTTGTATATATGACATTTGTGCATATGATTATATGTAATGATGATGGGTATTATTCTAACATGATTAATTGATGATGTAGGCTAACAATAGCTTGCTGACCATACTCACATATGGAGTAGAGGGGTCACGCACGACTACCAGAGACGTTGAGGGAGGGGTGTGGACAACAACCGTACCACATCCTACTAGCACTCCCACTATGGTTCGAACTGTAGGTTAACGACTACCTAGTTCGAGAAGACCCACGATGCCATGAGGGTCGACTATGATAGTCACTCACGATGATTCTAAGGGGTGCACAATAAGGGGCCTTATTTATTAGAGGCCATTATTCCCCCACAAGATCACTTGGCAGAGTATTGACTCCAGGGCTTTTTGATGTCTACGAAGTTAGTCAAGAGGTGATTGGCACCCTTGGAGCATGTGGTGTATCCTGAAGGGAACATCATGCAAGAAAAATGGAAAGAGGTGAGTGGCACCCTTGGAGCACATAGTGCATCCTGGAGGGAACGTCGTGCAAGAGAAATAGAAAGAGGCAAGTGGCACCCTTGGAGCACCTAGTGTGTCCTGAAGGGCACATCATGTTGTTACTTAATAATTGGATAAAACTAGATGGATTTAGGATGAGTAATGTGTTAAGGAAGATTAAAAATTTTCCCCTAATAAAATGTCATCCAGCCTAGGAAAATAAAGTCTAGGTCTAAATTATACTTGTGATAAAATTTTATCTCTCTCTCTCTCTATATATATATAAATAAAATAAGTAATAATGATAATCTTCATTAATCTGGTGACAAGGAGGGGGTAAGCAATTAAATTGATTTATAAAAATATTTTGTGATAAAATTTAAAAAAGGGGAAATAATTGATTTACTATATAATGCTAATTAAAAATTGATTCATTAAAATGAAAAAGGGAAAAAGCGTAAGTTTCTACACCTTCCATTTGATTTTTAAATGTAAAGGGAAAGAGGGAAATTTAAAAGATTTGGGAAACTAGGAAAAAGCAGGGAACATAAAAAGAAAGGGGAAACAAGGATAAAGCAAAAGGACTAACATAGTAAGGTATATAGCATTTAAAAACTTTCTAAAATCAAAATTAACTAACAATTTAGTAAGGGGGTAAGTCGTTAATTTGTGTAAAGGAATTTGGGGACACCTACGAGCGATTCTAGGAATGCTTTTAGGTGGGTGAGGGAAATAGGAGTAATTAATTAATTAATGAAATTAATTTATGGAGGAATGAAGGGGATGGGTGACACTTGTACGGGGAGGATTATTATAAATTAAATTAATGAACAATGAATTAAAAGGGTTTTTGGGAAAGTTTTTGACTTCGAAACTCTATATAATGGAGGGAGGAGAAGGATGATGGATATCTTCTATCATGCGTAATGTTACACTGTAGAAATTTATACTTGACTGACTTAGCTTGTGGGAGTTGGGATACCCAGCTCGGTGAGGAGTGGTAGCTCGGCCTTGCAAGGTGACCTTGGAGCTAGTTGATTCTTCGATTAGTGTGCGTGACCCCTTTGCAGCTTGGGGGGGTAAGGGGGAAGAAGAGTACCCCTAGCATTGGCTATGAGGTACCGGTGAAGTCTCATCGGTCGGCAAGTGGGAGTTGCATGGAGCATGCGGGACATCAACTCAGAGCGGGCGACTTGGGCCATGGTACGCTTCCTTTATTTCTGCATGGTAGATTGTTAGTATGATTTATGCTTTTAATTATGTATGTTTAATTGGGTGAATAAAATTATTGTCTTAGCATTTTGATTGATGACTGATTTTCCCATAGCCTTAAGCTCATTATTGATTGATTCCCTTGGCTTTCGATCCCTGCATGTCTTGACCATCTTATGGTTTATTGATTTGTGAAGATTGCAGTTTATTTTTCCTTCGTGTCTAGCTCATCAGTCCACACCTGAGTAGTCGGCCAGGATCCTGATCTATAGTCATCGCTTCGGAGTTAATACACTTATGGATCTAAACACCCTACTTTTTTGTGCATGGATGATGAGCAAAGGATGTTTCTGCTAGTCATCTACCCATGGATTGTTCTTGTTGACTATGGTCATTACGCTTCTCGAAAATGATTACCCTGTGCCTAGTTCATCTTCATTCCCTGCATTTTACTTTTGCACTTTAATTTCTTTGAGAATGATTTTAGCCTGCATTTTTCCTCTTGTGACATCTCTTACCTTTGTTGGGACTATGATTTTACCCTATGCATTTAATTTATTTGAAGGTGATTTGGCCATGCGCTTCTCTTACTTATGTCTTGTGTTCTCCCTCTGCAATATTTAATATCTTGACAACAATTTACCCTTGTGAAGTCAACGATTATTTTTGGTTGTTGCGTTGGACATATTTAAGGTTGATAGTGAATCCAGGCCTTGAATGGCAGCGAAATTCTTCTTGACTGATGGATTTATTTCTCTGTGAGTTTTATACATTGAATGCGTAACCATTGTTGATTATTTTCCATGCGATTTTATTTTGATTGTGTCTTCATCTGGATAGATGGCTCTGGTGATTTTTCTATTTTTAAGACAACAATCGTGGACTGTTTACCCGGTGATTTTCCCCTCTGCTTGGACTACATTTCATTAACCTGTCATCTTTATGAAGGTGTTTGTCTTCAACTTATGCAATGCGATTCATCCCAACAGGTAAAATTTCCTTCATCATTGTGGAAACAACGTTTACATTTCCCCACAAATCTACGTCTCCACGTCCTTTTTTACCTGACGATTTTTCCATTAATCCTTCTGGTCCACCTATGCCACTCATATTTATTATCTCTGTGTCTTCAAGGTGATTTTTTTCTGGAGGTGGCAACAAATTGCCTGTACGTCTTCGCGTCTTTTTTCCAGCCTTGTCCCCCTTTTGTCTGTACTTGATTATAGTTTGAATGCCATGGAAACATTTTTGGTGCTTAGCTAGATTAAACGATTTATTTATCTTGTATTGTATAGCTTGATTTTGGTTGGGTTAAGCGATTGGTGTAAGGGATAATTCTATATCAAGCTATCTTTTGTTTTTGGCAGCCATTTATTTCATGACTGAAATTTATGTTAGGCACAACCCTTTATGATTACAAACAACATGGATTTAGCATTACCTTGAAGGTGATTGATTTCATGTCTCATGATGAGCAGCATCACTCCAACCCAGCGATGTGCCAGCTAGCCAACATATCAAGAGCGCATTCAATGGAAGGAGAGAGGTGCAGCCCTCTCGTTTTTCAAATTTTGAAAAATTGTATTAATGGTTCTAAGGCTGGTAGATACAAAAACCATGCATGTGTGTAGGCTTTAGATAAAGTTTGCCTTAAATGGTTCTAAGGCTGAGATATAGATCTGATTCAGACTAGACAGTCATTCAATGTAATTGAATGTAAATTAATGAGAGCTGGTGAGATGGAGGGAAGAGCTCGAGGAGCCCCTCTTTGTATCTAGATTTAGAAAAAAAAAAAAGGAAGAGTAAAATAGAGAATAGGTTAGAGAGGAGAGGAAGCCATGAATTTGTTACAGTCCGAGCTCACATTGTAAAGAGGCATTTCATATTAGTACAATCAGAGCACTTTTTCCTGCATGTAATTCTGTGTTTGTTGATGAATGTCTTTATGCGTTTATGAGATGTTGTAGATATGTGTTAGTTTGCATTTGCAGGTTACAGACAAAAGTCGTTGTCTATTGGGTTCTTTGATTCCAAGTCTAGTTCTTTGTGGCTTCATGCAAGAGGTTGCATGACAGAACACTGTGGGTTCTGTAAGCCAGTGCATAGAGTGCACTTCTGAATTCTGCAGAATTTGGACAGAGTTGTGCCAGGAGGGCGTACCAGAGGAAGTATTAGACCCAGGGAGAAACCTCAAGGTTGTTGAACACCTTGGAGGTAAGACTGTGCAGAGGAAGGCACGGAGATAACAAAATCACTGAGGTTTATGTGGAAGCTCTACCAGGAGGGCATTGAGCAAGTGCATAGAGTGCACAAAAGAACTCTATTTTGAGTTTAGAGGAAGGAGAAGTGTCGAGGAGGAAGACACTCATAGAGTCATTAAATACTCTGTCGATTCAGTACGGAGTTATTGAACGAGAGGCTGCCAAGAGGGAACCAATCTCCATTTGAAGGAGAAGGAAAGGGTCGAATCCCTAAGAGGTTCGAGCATGAAAATATCAGGATGGATAACACAGTTGTGTGCAGGGACCCTGCAAGGAGTGTAGAGGTTGAGAAGACTGTTGAGGTTTCAGAGTGAACAAAGATCAGGAGGGAATATTTTTCAGTAACGCAGGTGAGACTAAAGGTCTTGGACTCGCAGGATAAAGAACAAATTTTCCATCCTTTGAAGCGTTCAAAATATTCCAAGGTTTAGAGAGAGCGCATGCTCAGGAAGGAGCAATAGTAGCCGTTGGATCGGTACTAAGAGGAGAAGATCTGGACTATTGAATCTACATCCAGGCAATAGGAGGAGAGCATGCAAGGAGGATAGATCTGAACCATCAGGTATAGCGCCAATACCCGACAACCATTGGATCATGCGAAGGCACATGGGGTTTAAACCCTTGGATATCCACACATTTAGGAATTGGAAGTTGGAGGAGCAGAGGAGGCTGCACCCCATACTTGTAATCGTTGAGATCGTGAAATTGCGCCAGTCGTCGGATCTAGAGCATAGTGGCCTGAGAGCCGCTGATCAAGGACACATGCATGGGGTTTAATCACTGGGAAGCCACACATAAGAGTAGAATGGACGGTCAGAATTCTCTGTAGATAAATCACAAAATCACGAGGACCATAGGATTGACCATCGATCTTAGATAGATCTGGACCGTCGGTCCATTTTGCAAATTCAGGTATCGTGAGTTGGGAGGCAGAGTTCTTTGCACTACAAAACCCCGAATCATGAAATCACAATTTGACCTAAATCGTCGATCGAGGAGAAAGGAGAGCCATGAGATTTGGTGCCTCGCTACATCATGTATCAAGGTTTCGGAGGGTGAAGGAGTTGCACCCTGATTGCTGAATTCGCAAAGTGTCGAGCGTCGAGGGCTTGTGCGAACACATGTCATGTCCGTTAGGTGGGGACCACATGGTTGACAGGTGGCGCAAACATAAAGCACACAGAAAAGATGAAAGTAGGTGATAGGTGGCGTACACACGTCACCTTGGAAGGGGTCAACCCATCGTTGACTTATCGTTCTTCAGGGTTTCGCAAAGGAGGAGCAAGATGGCTCAACACTCCAACTCATGAAGTTGCGAGTTCTGAGGGGTGGTAGAGTTAGGCCCTAGATGGTGGTCTCTTGTAGAGGTTCTAGTGAGGAAGGAGCCATACCCGTATCGCATCTTGGGTATCAAACGTTTGGAGTGCAAGAAGAGTTGAGGTTCTTTGACTCACCAAACTCATGAAATTGTGAGTCATGAAAGGCTCTTGCGCTAAGGCTGGGTTGCAGTCACATGGAGATGTAAGGCTCGTGCCTGGTGTCAAGTTGTGCAAGGAAGGTTTTCATGGAGGACCTGTGGATTATGTAATTTGAGGTTCCAATAGGGATCCAAGGGAGCCATGTCATCTTGAGGTGAATTTAGAATGATCATGTGCGGATCTCAGCCAAAGGGTCGGGGGTCTACAAAATTTGGTATCAAAGCCAACAGATTTTATGTTTGCATATCACAGACAAGAGGAGGACTGTGAAGGGATATAGACTGATACCATCACTTTGGTATCAAAGCTTGATTTTGTCTGTATATTGCAAGCAGAGGGAGCCAGAGGAAAAGGAAGATAGAGTGTTGAATCTCTACGATGATTGTTGCAAGGTGTGAAACAGTCCATAGACAATAAGGAGGATTGTAGGAAAGGCTAGAAGCACTCATGGTTGTAGAGTGACAGCAACAAGTTTGCCAGGAGGGCAGATAGGAACAAGAAGATGGCTATTATAGGCCATGGATGCGGTGGAAATAAGAACCACCAGCAGTAGAGAAAAGATGAGATGGATGAAGAGCTCACTGAGATAAGGGTGAGAATGGAAGAGCTTGCACTACAGATGCAGCAGGATGAAAAGCCACATTGGGTATATGAATGGCCCATAAAGAGAAGGGTAAATTGGCCAGTTCAGTATTTATTGGCCCGAAGGCAACAGAGACTACTAAAGAAATGGCTGAGTCATATTACAAGCCTTAGTGACAGAGGAGGAGTGGTTCACACTTGTGAATCAGAGACTGGGACAAATCTCAGTGACATTGAGAATGAGATGAGATCGTTGGAGGATCTCATAGACTGCCGAGTGGGAAACAAAAAATTCCCAATCTGCCAAGTGGGTAGGGAGAAGGAGATGAGACTATTTGAAAGTCTCGGGAGCTCAGAAGTGAGTTCATGTTAGCAAGGAGTGTTGATGGAGATGGGATCGATTGATCTCATAGACTGCCAGGTGGGCAACATAAAAATCCCATACTGCCAAGTGGGCAAGGGAGAGAAGATGAACTCAGAGGTGAGTTCATATCAGCAAGAGGAGCTGACAGAGAAGGAAGGTCAGAAAAGTATTCTGATGATTGGGGGAATTTGAGTATTCCTGCCAAATAGTCTAGTAGAGGCTAATACAAGCGTTGTGCATGAGAGTATAGTGAAACAAGAATCTGAGAAGGATTCCATGGGGCCAAATGATTTTAAAGTTAACTGTGTCTGTGATGCAGGTATGAAAAAGGAACGACAACCATCAGAGACTGTCATGATGAAGGAGAAGATATCATAAGCTTCCTAAGGAAAAGAAGAGGAGCACACAGATAAGATGCTCACTCCAAGGGAGATGGAGTTGGAGATGCTGGAGGATTGGTTGAACAACCCATAACTAGTAGATGATTTCCATGAGAAGACAATCATGCAGATGTTAGCAGAGGTGTATTCTGAGGAATCACTCAGAAATTTCATCCAGAGAGATGAACATATGATGACTGAAGTGTCGAGGCATGCAGTAGGAGGTGAAACAAAATTCCAGTCTGGGAAGTAGCTAGAGAGAGTTGGATATGTGCTAGCAGGAGAGCTAATAGTCAAGCCATCAGAAGAGGAAGTTGAGAAGAGACTCAGTGATAAGACAACAGAACTGAATTTTTCATCAGAGTGACAAGATGAGGCCACAAAGGAATAAAATAGCATGGGGGATCTAGTTGATCTACCCACTGATAAGGATGAAGAAGTGCAGCCGAGGAGACTGCATAAAGAGAGCCAGCGACTAGATCGGTCAGAAGAGGTAATTGAGGGAATCAGAAGGTTGATGTTGAGGTCAGTAGCAAAATCTGCCAATGAAGAGAAGTTGGGTTGAAGGAAACCTACAAGAACAACAAGAATGATGTAGCAACAACAACAAAGAAATGGAGTGGATGGACAACTCCATAGAACTGTTTGGGATCCAGGGGGATTTCGACAGCCATGCTAGGAATATCATGAGAAAGAGATCATGAATTTTTCATAGTAGAGGAGTATGATGCAGGAGCATCACTCCAACCTAGCTACGTGTTAGCTAGCCAGCACATCAAGCATGCATTCAATGGAAGGAGAGAGGCGCAACAATCTCGTTTTTCAAATTTTGAAAAATTGTATTAAATGTTGTAAGGTTGGTAGAGCCAAAAACCATGCATGTGCGTAGGATTTAGATGAAGTTTACCTTAAATGGTTGTAAGGCTAAGATCTAGATCTAATTTGGACTAGAAATCCATTCAATGTAATTGAATGTAAATTAATGAGAGTTGGTGAGATGGAGGGAAGAGCTCGAGGAGCCCCTGTTTCTAAAAAGATCTTCTTTGTATCTAGATTTTGAAAAAAAGAAAAGGAAGAGTAAAACAGAGAACAGGTTAGAGAGGAGAGGAAGCCATGACTTTGTTACAGTTCGAGCTCACATTGTAAAGAGGCATTTCATATTAATACAATTAGAGTCGTTTTTCCTGCATGTTATTCTGTGTTTGTTGATGAATGTCTTTATGCATTTATGATATGTTGTAGATGTGTGTTAGTTTGCATTTACAAGTTACAGATAGAAGTCCTTGTCTGTTGGGTTCTTTGATTCCAGGTCTGGTTCTTTGTGGCTTCATGCAAGAGGTTGCATGACAGAAAAATGTGGGTTCTGTAAGCCAGTGCATAGAGTGCACTTCTAAATTCTGCAGAATTTGGACAGAGTTGTGCCAGGAGGGCATACCAGAGGAAGTATAAGACCCAGGGAGAAACCTCAAGGTTGTTGAACACCTTGGACGTAATACTGTGCAGAGGAAGGCACATAGATAATAGAATCATTGAGGGTTTTGTGGAAGCTCTGCTAGGAGGGCATTGAGGAAGTGCATAGAGTGCATAGAAGAACTCTATTCTGAGTTTAGAGGAAGGAGAAGTGTCAAGGAGGAAGGCACTCACAGAGTCGTTAAATACTTTGTTGGTTCAGTAAGAAGTGCTTGAGCGAGAGGCTTCCAAGAGGGCACCAATTTCCATTTGAAGGAGAAGGCAAGGGTCAAATCATTTAAAGGTTCGAGCAAGAAAATCTCAGGATGTATATCACAATTGTGTGTAGGGACCCTGGAAGTAGTGCAGAGGTCGAGAAACCTTTTGAGGTTTCAGAGTAAACAAAGATAAGGAGGGAAGAGTTTTTAGAACGTAGGTGAGACTAAAGGTCATGGACTCACGGGATAAAGAACAAAGGTTTCATCCTTTGAAGCATTCAAAATCTTCCAAGGCTCAGAGAGAGAGTGTGCTTAGGAAGGAGCAACAGTAGTCGTTGTATCAGTACTGAGAAGAGAAGATCTGGACTATTGAATCTACGTCCAGGTAGCAGGAGGAGAGCACAAGAGGATAGATCTGAATCATCAAGTCTAACGCCAATATCCGACAACCATTGGATCAGGTGAAGGCACACGGGGTTTAAACCCTTGGATATCCACACATTCAGGAATCAAAATTTGGAGGAGCAGAGGAGGATGCACCCCATACTTGCAATCACCGATATCGCGAAATCATGCCAGCCATCGAATATGGAGCACAGTGGCCTGAGAGCCACTGGATCAAGGACATGTGCATCTGGTTTAATCCCTGGGAAGTTGCACATAAGAGTAGAATGGACAGTCAGAATTCTCTATGGAGAACTCACGAAATCACGAGGACCGTAGGATTGACCATCGATCTCAGATAGATTTAGACCGTTGGTCCTTTTCACAAATTCGGGTATCACGAATTGGGAGGCAGAGTTCTTTGCACTACAAAACCCTGAATCACAAAATCGTGATTCGACCTGAACTGACGATCGAGGAGAAAGGAGAGTCATGAACTTTGGCACCTCGCTACATCGTGTATCAGGGTTTCAGAGGGTGAAGGAGTTTCACCTTCATCGCTAAAGTCGTGAAGTGTTGAGCATCAAGGGCTTGTGTGAACATGTGTCACATCCATTAGGTGGGCACCACATGGTTGACAGGTGGTGCAAACATAGAGTGCACAGAAAAGAGAGAAGTAGGCGACAGGTGGCATACATGCGTCACCTTATAAGGGGTCAACCCATCGCTGACTTATCGTTCTTTGGGGTTTCGGAAAGGAGGAGCATGAGGTCTCAACACTCCAACTCATAAAGTTGCGATTTGCGAGGGGTGTTAGAGTTAGGCCCTAGCCGGCGGTCCCTTGTAGAGGCGCTAGCGAAGAAGGATCCATTCCCGTATCGCATCTCAAGTATTGGAGGTTTGGAGTGCAAGAAGAGTCGAGGGTCTTCGACTCACCAAACTTGCGAAGTCACGAGTCGCAAAAGGCGCTTGCGCTAAGGCCAAGTTGTGGTCACATGGAGATTTAAGGCTCACACCTGGTGTCAAGTTGTGCAGGGAGGGTTTTCATGGAGGACCAGTGGATTGTGTAATTTGAGGTTCCAATAGGGATTCGAGGGAGCCGCTTCAGCTTGAGGTGAATTTAGAATGATCCTGTACGGATCTCGGCCAGAGGGTCAGGGGTATGTGGCATCTCACAAGGTACTCACCTTACTATCAGCAATTTATGCATTAATTTTAAGGCAAGGGCGTTTTTAAGGAAAAGTTAATTTTGTTTACTGTCAACTTGTTTCTTTTTACCTAATAGCCTAATGTGTGATTGGCAACTAGTAAAACCTTAATACTATTCTATACAATGTGTTGGAAGTTAACTCGTTGTTAGCATTTTAATCATAAGCCTTGTAATTGATATCATGAATGTTGTTTATATAATGGTGTTGTTAATTTAGATTGTGTTAATGTTAGTTGATTTGTAATTAATGTCTAAATTGTACTTGTAGACTTGCGAATTAGATTGGTATTAGGGTTAATTTAGAATCGCAAATTATTAACTAGTAGTAGTTTGAACTTGCTAAAATTGGATATGCGATAAATGTTAAATGATATATAGTTATTGTCTAAACTTGTAAATTAGACTCGCTAAATTAGAGTTGTATATCATGTTAAGTTAGGTTGGTAAATCACTAACTTTTGTAATTTAGACTGGCTAAATTATACCAGTATTTAACCCTAAATTAGATTGTAATTTTGACCAAATTAGTCTTGATAAATGGTTGGGTGGTTGTCAAAGTCGTGTATTGGCTTGTGTTTTTCCCTTGTTGTCATCTTCTTGTGTCCCATCGACCTATTGCGTGGGGTATGGGTGTAGCCTTCTGGTCAGTAGCTGGTCGTAGCACGTCAGATTTATCCAAAGTCCTTGGTCCAGATAGGATGTGTCACGCAAAGGTTATAGTCGCGTCTATCCCCTAGGGATAACATGATTCTCAATGAGTGGATCATTCTATGCCCTAAGGTATAGAGGTGAAGGATAACTTGGCCGAGGTTTGTGCCTTCCGTGTGGGTGTTTTTGGTTGATGTGAGTTGTTGTTAGCGCTTAGGTTCTTATGCCTTCATACCT
>ML813086.1:36531-53080 GCA_009831015.1 Picea engelmannii
CTCAAAGCATCAACAACTTTGTTAGCAGTTCCAGAAATATGCTTAATCACAAAAGTAAAATTCTGCATGAATTCAACCCATTTAACATGTTTTTGGTTCAACTTCTCCTATTGATTCACGAATTGTAAATCATGATTATCATTGTACAAAACAAACTCTTTAGGAACCAAATAATGTCTCCATTTCTTCAATGCGTGTATGACTGCATAAAATTATTTGCATATGTTGATTAGTTGATCTTCACTTCATTCAATTTTTCACTGAAGTATGCGATCGGCCTATCATCTTGGCTCAAAACTGCTCCAATTACAAATCCACTCACATCACACCTAACCTAGAATGTCTTTCTAAAATCCGGCAAAACCAGAATTGGTTTATCCGTGATCTTCTTCTTCAGTAGATTGAGACTCTTCTCTACTTCTTCTGTCCAGTGAAAATATTTGTGCCTTTTCTTCACTGTATCCATCATTGGTGCACTGATTCCACTGAATTTTCGAATGAACTTCCTGTAGAAAATTTCCAAACCATGGAAGCTTCAAACTTCAAACACATTTTTCGGTGATGGCCAATTCTTAATCGCATTTACCTTTTCAGGATCCATCTTCAACTCATTCACAGAGATAACAAAACCCAAATAAATGAGTTATGTCCTCATAAATGATGATTTCTTCATATTAATCAACAATTTCTCTTGCTATAATCTCCCCATCACTGTAGCTAAATGGCTTAAGTGCTATGCTTCTGTCTTGTTGAAAATTAATATATCATCAAGATATACAATGACGAATTTCCCAATAAAATCCTTTAGGAATTCATTCATGAACCTCATGAAAGTATTGGGTGCATTTGTTAAGCCAAATGGCATGACAAGCCATTCATACAACCCCTCATTTGTCTTGAATGTTGTCTTCCATTCATCACCTTCTCTCATTCGAATTTGATGATACCCATTTTTCAAATCAATCTTCGAAAAAAATATTTCTCCACTAAAGCAATCCATCAAGTCATCCATCCTTGGAAATGAAAATCTATATCTGATGGTAATATTATTGATTTCCCTTGAGTCTGTACACATTCTCCAGCCTCCATCTTTCCTTGAGTTGAACACTGTCGAAACAACGCATTGACTCAAGCTCTATTGAATCAATCCTTTGTCCATTACGTCATGGACTTGTCTCTTAACTTCTTCATTCTCCTGCGATGTCAACCTGTACGCTGCTTTGTTTGGTAAACTAGCTCCAGGTATAAGATCAATGTGATGGCTTATACTCCTTATCAATGGCAACGAACAAGGTAGTTCGTCCACTACTATATCAACAAATTCTTCCAGCAACTCCTAGATTTCTTCTGCTAAATCATCTATTCTCGTATTGGTCAAAACAATTTTGGGCTTCCTTACCACAATAAATTATGTATCTTCATTCTTCTTAACCTATTTAAAAAGTTCCTTCACACTCATGAGAAGTATGGTGTTTCTCACCTCTGGTTTCACTTCTTTATCCTTAATCGGAAACAACATGTGCATCCTACCATTCTTCTCCAGGGTGTACGTGTTATTTCTCCCATCATGAATCACGTTCCTTTCATATTTCCACGGTCTACCCAACAATAGATTACAAACATCCATGGGAATGACATATCATAATATTTCATCCTTATATCCTCCTATTTTAAATTCAACTAAACACTCTTTAGTGACATTTACCTGATGTCCTTTTTATAGCCATGAAACTTTGTATGGGCTTGGATGTACAATAGTCTCCAGATCCATCTTTTCTACCACCTCTGTAGATACGAGATTGTCTATGCTACCACTGTCCACTATGACTTTTCATACCCTGTCTTTGGTTTTGCAAGCAGTCTGAAATAGACTGTTTCTTTGGGTTGGGTTCTCTGCCTCCTTCTCTGGCGTTAAGAGAACTTTCCTCATCATCAAGGATCTTCCACCCTCAACATCTTCTGCCTCAACATTCCATCCTTGTGCTTCGGCAATGTGAGTTTCACCACCATATTTCTTCTTATCTTGACACTCATAAGATTTATGTCTGATCTTTCCACAAACAAATCATTTTACTTCACTGCTTCTGCTTCTTCCTCTTCCTCCGGCTCGAGGAAAATCATTTCTATCAACATACTACCCTCTTTGTCATCTTCCTCCTCTCTCATGTTGAGTTTGAGGTTTCTTTCCCTCTTCTTTATATTTTTGAGTTCTATCTTGGGCAATTGTTTTGCCTCTGGCTTGACTTCTACCTCGGCCTCTTTGACCTTGTTTCTGGATCAACTTCTCTTCAGCTTTCAGAGCCATCTGATAAGAATCTTCCACATTTTGAATGATCATCATGCTCATCTCATCTTGGATGTCATATCGTGGAGCATTCATGTACCTGGCAACTTTTTCATCATCACTTTCCCTATGACCTGCTATGATGTTTATCTTGTAGAACTCTTCATTGTATTCTTTCACTGTCATAAGCTTTTGTCTCAAATTTTGCATCCTTCGAAAAAGAGTGATTTGATAATCCTTGGGTATGAATTTGGATTTCATCTTTGCAACCATTCTATCCCAGTGTAGCACCACTTTTCACTCACTATTGTGTAGGTGTTACTACGTGGAATAACAACATTCTCACTCACAATTAATCACATGCATTCAAAATAATTTAAACACATTCAACACAAAGTAATCATATGATTTACTGCCATAATCAACAATCAATACTATTTAACATCAATTCATATACACAGCAGGATACATGATGATTATAATACACAGAGATACAAAAACATAATTAAAGCATCATCTGGTACTTATCTTTGAATAGTGGTAGATTCCACCAACCAAGTGCAGGCCTTCCACGAACCTCCCAACCTTAGACCGCACTGCTCATTAGCTTAACAGTGGGTCACCCCTGATCTAGGACTAAGCTCCACCCCAAGACAAGGAATCCTAGGCTAGGATGAGGTTACAGAGAAACAACACACAGTCACAAGGATGGGATTCTCTCTAAGGAACCTCTCACGCTCATTTCCCACAGACCCCCATTCCCCACATGCCTGTTCCACCCTAGGAGCATACACCTTCTCTGTCACCTAGACAGTCCTTCGACTGCTAACCTCCCTTGCCTTGGGTTACAGTAACAGGCTGGACCGGAAGTCTCCAGGCTCTATGGAAGCTAGAAGGTTCCTTCCATGAGTTCTCTCCTTCCTCTGTACACTCTCTCTCCTGGAGAGAGTGTTGCTCCACTGGCCAACAAGCCACATGCATTCCAACACTATGTGGCCACAACAATCAACAAGGAAAACTAACGTAGTGTTACTACAGGCTCAACAATGGCCGAATGGATCACGGTCACGAATTTGGGATAGAGACCCCATGCACAGGCTCAATATCAGATAGATGATACACATGGATTCTCTAGATGAACACAGGCTTTTCAGTTCAGAATATGTATGAGGTTTTTCTACAGAGGTTGGATCCATCGTATTGTTGAGAGTCGTATGCACTCAAGCTATCTGGTGGTATGGAGGAGAACCCCCATCACATCTCATCTTTGCCATTTTATTTGCAAGGGTCGGGGTTGACACTTGTCTCCCTTGAAACTGCATGCGTTTACCTAGCACACATCACCTTCCTCATGGTTAGGATCTTAGGATAAAACATGAAATTCTCCTGCCTTATTGGAATATTATTAAAATATTATTCCCAAGGATGAAGCCCCCTAGGCTTAACACTTAGCCCCATTTTCCCAACTTCTAGCCCCTAATACCTTGCCTTCTCTATGGAAGCTCAGTCCCCCTTCACTCATTCATCATGGTTGGTCTGCACCTGGCGGTGTTTACAAATTTTTATTAATTTGTTCTGCGTGATTACATATACAACATGAGGCTCCTGGCCTTCAACACTTAGGCTCCCTGGCCTAACAAACACATAAGCCACCAACTTATAAAAACTTGGCTCACCAACCTATAAAACATAATTACAATTCCTTTCAGAACATGATTTACAACAGGGCTCGGCCTTGGGGACACTACAATCCCCCTCCCCTTATTTCTGCACTGTCCTCAGTGCAACTTACACTGTCTCTGCAAGCCTTTCAAAATTTTCAAAAATATGTGGGTACTCTACCCACATAGCATTTGCATGCTCCCATGTCATGTCCTCAGGAATGTACCAGGTCCACTGGACCTTTACAAGATCTATAGCTTGATTCCGGAGTTGTTTTCTTTTCCTGTCCAATATGCACATAGGATGCACTTGTAGGACACCTTCTAGTTCCACCTGAATCACATTCCAATAGATAACATGATTAGCATCAGGTACATATTTCTTAAGCAGTGAAACATGAAACACATTATGTACAGTCATAGATGCAGGTAATGAAAGCATGTATGCAACTGGCCCAATCTTTTCTAGGATCTCAAATGGCCCACAAAATCTTGCTGCCAATTTAGCGAAACTTCCCAACTTCAGGGAACTCCTATTAGTCCTCACTTCCAGGAAGACATGGTCACCCACTCTAAATTCTCTATGGGTTATGTTACCGTCAGTGTAAATTTTCTGCCTATCCTAGGTAGCTTTTAGATTCCATTTAATTTTTATCATTTGATCTTCCATCTCTTTGAGCAGCTCAGACCCAATCACTGCTCTATCAACTAGATTATCCCAGGTTACCGGTGTGTTGCACTTTCTTCCATAAAGTGCTTTGAATGGGCTCATCTTCAACGATGTATGATACCCATTACTGTAGGCGAATTCTACTAAATGTAGGTAATCTTCCCACCTTGATGGTTTATTCGTCACATACATTCTCAGTATGTCTTCTATTACTCTGTTCACCCTTTATTTCTGACCATCAGACTCAGGATGATACGTTGTACTAAAGTTTAGATTCATTATGAATCCCTTGAACAGTCCTTTCCATAAATTCGAGGTGAATTTCGGGTCCCTATCAGACACAATTGTCTTAGGAATTCCGTGCAAGCGTTCAACTTCTTTTAAAAAGATATCAACAACATCAGCTGCCCTGTGGGTGGTTTTCAGTGGAATAAAATGGGTAGATTTAGTAAGCTTGTCCACCACCACCATGATTGAATCATGATGCTTGCTTGTTCTAGGTAGTTCGGTGATAAAATCCATTGTTACCACATCCCATTTCCATTCAGGAATGCGTAAAGGCTCCAACTACCCTATTGGGTGCCTATGCTCATCCTTAACCTTCTGGTACTCCATATATCTGGTGATGTATTCAACGATTTCCTTCTTCAGACCCAGCCAAAAGTAATGGCTTTTGACTGCTGCCACAGTTTTCTGGTATCCGGGATGTCCAGCATAAGCTACGTTATGCATTTCTTTCAGAATTGCTAGCTTCAAATCTCTGACATTGGGTACATACACTCTGTTTTTATACAAAAGTAAGCCATCAGTTCCCAAGGTGTAACTTTCCTTGGTCTGTGGTCTCTCACACTGCTATAGCTTTGCTACTAAACCTCTCTACTATAAATCAACATTTGCAGCTTCCAAAATTCTCTGTTTAATCTCAGTCCTGTACATGCTAATGACTGTGGCATGTAATTCATGCACTTTTTTACTGAGTGCATCAACCACCTTATTTTCTTTCCCTTTGATATGATTGATATCAAAGTCATATTCACATAGAAACTCCAACCATTTGATTTGCCTGACATTTAAATTCCACTGATCAAATATATACTTCAGGCCATTATGGTCTATTCTCAACTCGAATCTTTTGCCCATGAGGTAATGTCTCCATTTCCTCAAGGCGTGGACGATTGTTGCCAGCTCTAAATTGTGAGTGGCATAATTCCTCTCACGCTCCTTCAACTTTCGGGACTCGTAACAAAATAAAAATCCCTCTTGGCTGAGAACTCCTCCCAGTCCCTCCTTACACACATCGGTGCACACTATGTAATCCTTATTTGGATCTGCAATCTTCAGGATTGGAGCACTATTTAGTAGCTGCTTCAATCGCTGGAAGCTTCTCTCACATTCTTCAGTCCACTGGAACTTCTTCTCCTTCCTTTGCAAGTAAGTGATAGAATGAGCTATCCTTGAGAATTCGGCTATAAACCTTTTATAGTAGCCTACCAGACCCATAAATTATCTAACTTCCACCACATTCCTTGGCACTAACCATTCTTGAATGGATTCAACCTTTTTAGGATCCACAACGATCCCTTCCTTTGATATAATGTGTCCCAAGTAATGGATCTGTCTTTGATAAAATGAGCACTTGCTCAGTTTTCCGTACAACTGGTGTTCTCTCAACACCTGCAGCACCATTCTCAGGTGTTGTTCATGTTCTTCCTCTGTCTTGGAATACACCAAGATATCGTCCAGGAAGACTATGACAAACTTGTCCAAATAATCTCTGAACACTCCATTCATTAAGCATATCAAAACAACAGGCGCATTGGACAGCCCAAATGGCACCATCGTGAACTCATAATGACCATACCTTGTTCTAAAGGCAGTCTTGCTAATGTACTCATCATTTATTCTCATTTGGTGATATCCTGATCGGAGGTCTATTTTTGAAAATATTTTTTCATCCTTCAACTGATCAAAAAGATCATCGATCCTTGGCAAATGATACTTGTTCTTGACAATTACCTTATTAAACTACCGGAAATCAATGCACAACCTTAACATCCCATCCTTCTTCTTCACAAATAGGACTGGGGCATCCCACGGTGACATGTTGGGGTGAATGTATCCCTTATTTAGTAGCTCTTCGAGATGCAATTGCAACTCTTTCAGCTCTGGCGTACTCATTCTATAAGGAGCCTTCGAAACTGGAGCTAGTCTAAGCATCAAATTTATAGAAAAATCGATGTCCCTCTTTGGAGGTAGTCCAGGTACCTCCTAAAATACGTCCTTGAACTCTTTGAGTACCTCGTGGTCTTCCAGATTCGAGACTACATCTCGGGATGCTTCTTCCACCTGAGCTACAAATAATTGACAGCCTTTCCGGTAACATTTCTTCAGCTGCATGGCTAAGATTTCCCTAACAGCCACGGCTCTAGGAATTCCTTGGAATGTTACCTGATTTCCCTCTTCATTCAGGCATGTAAACCTCTTGTTACGGTAGTCCAGAAGGGCATGGTGTTGGTCCAACCAGTCCATCCCAATTAAGCAATCATATGAACCTAAAGGCAGAATGTTCAATTCATACTTAGTGCTCATTACTTTCATGTCTACTGAACAGGAGTTAACCATTTTAGTGAGCCTCCTTTTGGTTCCCATGGCCAACTTTACTAGCTAGGACTTTTCATGTTTGCTTCTTGTTAAATGCAAACTTTCCACCACTCTAGGATCTATATAACTATGGCTAGTCCCTGAATCAATTAAAATAACAAGTGGTCAGTTGTTGATCGTACCTTCCACTTCAATCATGTGCGATTGAAATTCTACTTGTTTGTTGTCCAAGGCTACGTAGATCCTTGGCATTATGCTGCCCATATCCTCCACTGTTTCAACTTGTTGAACAGTATGGACAGTTATCGCTTTATCTTTTCTGTGGGGGCAGTCTCTGTACCTATGATTCCCTTTACATCCCCAACACTCCATAGGTGGTAGTATTGGCATCTACCCAATCCCTTCAACTTTCTTGGGCTCTCTAAAAGATGACTATCCCCAAGGACTGTTCCTGAAAAAGGGAGGCTCGTTTCCCTTCTGCCTTTGTTCTTTCTTAAACCTCTTCTAGTCATCCCAAGCCTTCCGAAAGGTAGGATTTTCTCTTTGTTGTTCGTATAACCATTTCTCCCTTCTTATGGTTTCTTCCATGGTCTTAGGATTTTCATATTGAATCTTGTCACCAATGGAAGGTGGAAGTCCACTCAGATACCTCTGAATTTTGATAGCCGCGTCTTTGATGAATGGAACATACTTCATTAGTTCCAGAAAACTTCGTTCATACTCATCAATGGTCATGCTGCCCAACTTGAGTTTGAAGAACTCCTTCATCTTTTTGTCATAGTATCTTTTGGTTAGGTATTTCTTCTCGAAATACCTCTTAAACCCCTTCCACATGACCTCTTTGTCTGTGATTTGTTGCACCTGCACCAATTGATCCCACCACATGGATGCTTTTCCTTTCAGCTGGTACATTACAATTCTTCCCTCTGCATGGGTAGAATAATTCTGTAGTTGGAAGTATTTCTTCATACCCAGCAACCATGTTTCGACATCTTCTTCCTTCTTATGTTCACCATCGAATGTAGGTGGTTTAATCTTGTTGAATTCCCCTTTCAATTCATCCCTTCCATATTTTCGTTGTTTTCTGGTAGGGGATGGGCTTGAACTACTGTGTCTCTCCTTACCAAAATGCTTCAGGGAGAGACGATAATGTCTGCTACCACTCCTCGATATTCTTCTACTCTCATGGGTTCTGACACTTCTTGATCTTCTTGTGTCTCTCTCTTTTTCCAATTTCTTTTCTATTCTTTCTAGGCTCTTCAACATTTTTAAGTTGAATTCACCCTACTGATCCCTGATTTTCATGAGCTTTCGGCTATCATCTCAGCGAGCCTGGGCATCTTTCTACAATTTTTCAATGAGTTTCATCATGCGTCCCTCTTTATCTATCTCTTTTCTGTGCCCAATAGAGTTTGTTCCTTCAACTCCGAGGTTGACATCCTTTCCTTCTCTTTCATCTTCTGTTTTGGAGGCAATCTGCACCTCTTCCAATTCCATACATGGTGTCAGTTTTCATCTGTCCTGACACTCGTTGAACTCTTCACACACAGTGTGCAGTCAAACAAAGTTTTTCAGGCCCTTAAACCTTCAAGAAAACTTACAACATTCATAAGCCAACATGAACAAGAAAAACGTTTTGACTTCACAAAGTTTTCTAAGCTCTATCTGGCTCTGCAAATTCCGGGACTTCGAAACTTCAGAATCTTGGTCCACGAAGATCCAACAGTTAAATATTCGTAACCAAAGTCGCCCTTTCGCAACTCGTGATCTCGCGAGTTCTTGAGTCGAAGACCCTCGACCCATTTCCTCCAAACACGGATACCTGAGATGCGATACGGGTATGTCTCCCTCCTTGCTAGCGCCTTCTACACATGACCATTGGCTAGGGATAAGTGCTATCACTTCTTCGCCAACTCGTGTCTTCGCGAGTTGGAATGTTGAGCCTTCGTGCTCCTCCTTTGCAAATTCCGAAATTGCAAATTACTTTATTCTCCGGGCCCACAACACAGTTGTTTCCCTTCACCACAGTGGCACATGGTACATTCAGGAGGGTCCACAACACCTTCGGTGATGTCTTCAGGTCCCACCACTCTCACCTATATTCTCGACTCACTGGCACATGGTACACATTCATGCGCCCACATCCATTCCAAGAAAAATACAACGGTAAGGTTCCTTCTCAGATCTACGACACAGATATTTTCGGCATTTAGGGGTTTTCGGGCATCGAGAGTTCATGCACCCCACATCTCGAACTTCCATCTACTGAAATCCCCCCAAAAATATGATTTACTCCTCCGTTGAATCGAACGGTCAACTCCCTTCCTATAGTCTACAGTGTAGATCGTTTCAGGATTTCGGGTTTTGGGTTTTTGGAGGTGTTCACCTCCCTCACTTCCCATATCCTAACTTTGAGAAATCCAAAAGGTTTCACGACTAACTCGAGTGCAACTCCACCAGATCTAACGGTTGATCCTTCCTCCTAGATATACCATGTAGATCTCCATGGTTTTTCGGGTTTTTGGGATTTCGCGTATCGTGATTCCCACACTCTTGTGCATTTCAAAAGGGATTTTAATCCCTGCACACATTTTCTAGATACAACCCTCATGAGAGTTCACCTTCCCTCTCAAACAGATCCTAAGGCTCCAACAATGTCGGTGTGGAGTCCTCTCTCCCTGTGGCCATAAACCACACTGGTTGCGTTTTCGCACACCGCTATACCTCCTGAGCTTACCAGGGTCTGAAATTGGTCCTCCGGACACAATTTCTCTTCACACCCTCGGTCCAAAGACCACTCAACTGGCCCATCTAGGCTCAGTGTCAAAACCTTGTCTCTGATACCAAGTTGTAGCACCACTTTTCACTCACTACTGTGTAGGTGTTACTACGTGGAATAACAATACTCTCACTCACAATTAATCACATGCATTCAAAACAAGTTAAACACATTCAACACAGAGTAATCATATGATTTACTGCCATAATCAACAATCAATACTATTTAACATCAATTCATATAAACAACAGAATACATGATGATTATAATACATAGAGATACAGAAACATAATTAAAGCATCATCTGGTACTTATCTTTGAACAGTGATAGATTCCACCAACCAAGTGCAGGCCTTCCACGAACCTCCCATCCTTAGACCGCACTACTCATTAGCTTAACAGTGAGTCACCCACGAGCTGGGACTAAGCTCCACCCCAAGACAAGGAATCCTAGGCTAGGCTGAGGTTACAGGGAAATAGCACACAGTCACAAGGATGGGATTCTCTCGCAAGAACCTCTCACGCTCACTGCCCACAGACCCTCATTCCCCACATGCCTGTTCCACCCTAGGAGTATACACCTTTTTTGTCACCTGGATAGTCCTTTGGCTACTAACCTCCCTTGCCTTGGGTTACAGCAATAGGCCGGACCGGAAGTCTCCGGGCTCTGCGGCAGCGATAAGGTTCCTTCGAGGAGTTCTCTCCTTCCTCTGTACACTCTCTCTCCTAGAGAGAGTGTTTCTCCACTGGCCAACAAACCACAAATAGTCCAACATTGCGTGGGCAAAAAAATCAACAAGGAAAACTGATGCGGCTTTCCTACAGGCTCAACAATGGCCGAATGGCTCACGGTCATGACTTTGGGATAGAGACCCCATGCACAGGCTCGATCTCAGATAGAGGATACACATAGATTCTCTAGACCAATAGAGGTTTTTCATTTCAGAATATGTACGAGGTTTTTCTGCAAAGGTTGGATCCGTCATACCACTCAGATCCGTATGCACTCAAGCCGTCGAGTTGTATGGAGGAGAAACCCCATCACGTCTCATCTTCACCATTTTATTTGCATGGGTCGGGGCTGACACTTGTCGCCCTGGAAACTACATGCATTTACCCAACACACATCACCTTCCTCATGGTTAGGAACTTAGGATAAAACATGAAATGCTCATGCCTTTTTGGAATAGTATTAAAATATTATTCCCAAGGCTGAAGCCTCCTAGGGTTAACACTTAGCCCCCTTTTTCCACCTTCCAGCCCCTAATCCCTTACCTTCTCTGTGGAAGCTCAATCCCCCTTCACTCATTCATTGTGGTCGGTCTACACCTGGTGGTGTTTACAATTTTTTATTAATTTGTTCTTTGTGATTACATATACAATAGTAAGCTCCTGACCTTGAACACTTAGTCTCCCTGGCCTAACAAACACATAATCCACCTTCTTATAAAAACTTGGATCACCAACCTATAAAACATAATTACAATTCCTTTCAAAACACGATTTACAACAGGGCTCGGCCTTGGGGACACTACACACAAATTTTGATTTTTTGCTTGCCCTTGCAGCATCTGTCAGCCTGTAGTTCATCCCACCATAGTGTTGCATGCCCCTTAAGTTTGGTGATGACATGTTTGACCTTCTTGTCTTCCTTGACATCTTCATAGTTGAAGTATTTATCTAGAGATATAATCCAATCTAGAAGCTCTTCAACATCTAAGTTTCCCTCATACATGGGAATCTCCATCTTTGCTCTGGCACCTATCCTTGCAACAACCCTGAATAGGCGTTCATCTGCAGCATCTTCGACTGCAACTTCTTCTCCTTCGTTTCCAGCTTCATTTTTATTGTTATGCTCGCTGATATCCCGAGTGTCAACTGTGCACCTCTGTGTTATCTCCATTGCATCAAGCCTGGCATGTAACTCAGGCATTTCTCTTTCTCTTGCTGGATCAGGCATTGGCATTGGCCTGTCTCTTCTTCTCAGTGGCATGGATATAAAATGTTCCTCTTTTCTCTACTACAGAAAGAAAAGAACTTGTTCTGAGCTCTGATACCACTTGGTGTAGAACCTCGACCCTCAAGCCGAGATCCGCTCAGGATCGTTCTAAATCTACCCTCCTGAGTCTGATTGACTCTTTGATTTTCCCCACAGGGAATCCCTCACACACACGACGATGTATCCATAAGTCCTTATGAGTATGCCTCGTGTGATCAAACACAAATCATCACTCAAATCTCTTGACCTCAATAATATGATCGTGCCCTTTTCCAAATTGGGACTTCGGATTTCACGATTTCATGATTTCTGTTGTCGCGTTTCCGACTCTTCAACCCATCGAAACCCAAAATTCTGAAACGTTGAAATCTTTGGTTGCGTCCTCCTCCACAGTTGTATCACGTTTCGTCGATAGTTCCGGATCAAAGAACCCCGAACTATTGTCTTCAAAAATACTGAAATGTCGAACCCTGATGCGTTCAGCAAAAGGCTAGCTTCCAACGGAACTTTTTGTCGATTCAGAGTTTCGGACTTCATGAATCCTGATGCAAGGCTCCCGACTCTTCAGCCTCCAAAACCCCAAAACGGTCAATGGGTATTGACACTACCTGGAAATGAGTACATGCCACTTGTCTTCTCAGCTGTCCTTGGTCTCTGAAGTGGATTCCTGCCACCTGTCACTCTTCCCGGCTTTCAAGACTTGAACCAGCCTTTGACTACCATCCCCCTACAAATTCAAAACCTTGAATTCTGAAATGGCACCTTCTACAGAATCAAATAATGATATCCTCGCTTTAGATCCAAAAACCCATGTTACTTCAGGCTTCTGGGTACCAGGATTTCAAAACTCTCGACCCCAAAAACACATGTCACCACAATCCCCGAATTCTCGAACCCTGAAACACCAAAATGCTGAAACACCACTTCATAATATTTTGTGTTTCATAACTATGGGGTTTTTCAAAGCAAAGGCCCCTGCCTCCTTGTCATCAGGATTTCCGGTATTCCGAATCTCGAATTACCGAAATCCCAAAATTCTTCACTTAACAATTCTTTTCGCGATTCGGGAGTTAGAGTGACCAAGGATTTTGGCTTACACTCCAGACTTACAAAATCTGAATCCCCGAAATGATATGATGGATCAAAATAGATCACGATCAAAGGTCCATGTTGATTCCTGATACCAAAGTGATGGGTTCATCCTCCCCTATCCACCTTGCAGCTTCTCTGGATCCTACGGTCCTCGCAACTTTGGGAGTTCTCCTCGGATAATTCTGACCACTCGTTTCCTCCTTGACAGCTTCTACGAAATGAACCAGTGTTCTTCCACTGGAACTTAACTTCTACAAGACATTTTCAATCTCCATCTCCCTTTGAGTACTTTCAAAGGTTCTGACCCTCCTGAGCTTTCACTTGCAACTCAAGTCTCAAAAGGACTCTTGCACACACTCCTTACGACAGACTTTCAAATAGTTCTAGGTATTTGATCTTTTGACTCTGTGCACCCTCTCCAACAACAATCCTTCAATATTTAACCTTAGTTGATAAATTCTAAGGATTCAATTAGCTTGCGCACACCTTGCATGGATTCTGTGCTCCACCTGCACTTCTGTTGGAATGAGAACAACAGTGGCCTTCCTGAGCTTTCTGAGATAAACTCAGAGCCTTTTCAACACACACCTTGCGAACGTTTCACTGCACTCCTTGTAAGAGCTCTCTCTCAGGAAGAGAAACAATTGAAACTTATTCTCTTTATTCTCTCAAAGTTCAAACATTCAGCATGAAATCATACATTCAACACAGTATTAAAGCAAATGAATAACAGAGAGAATAAAACAACTATAAGCATACCATTCAAAATATATTAACAGAAAACATCATAACACCATGAATCTGATTCAAAGCTTCATATATTAATTCAAATCTCTTGTACATGGGATTTTCTCTACATCTCTCCACTACAACTCTCTTCTTCTATGCTATGCTAATGATACAACCCCTACTATGATACAAAGGCGAGGGTGTATATATATGTTTTCCCTCCTACTCTTCTAAACTGTCTAATCTATTAATTCAAACCTACCTACTTTCATTAACTGGGCTTAAATGCATTTTACATTGACAGATGAGAGGAAATCGCTCACGATCTATTTACAATAGCCAGATATAAATGCAAGTACACTTCTAGCTACTACATTAATATATGCTTCTTAATCTTTCAAAAATATTTCAAAATGTGCAAAACGTTTGTTGTGTTTTCCATCTATCTTCTGCCTTCATGCTCACTTCGCTGGCTACCTACGATGCTCCTGCATCACCCTCACTATTCTCTTTCATCACAGAAAATATAAATGACAACAGACATAATGGGAACCAAACTCACAATCATTGAATAAGGGAAACATAGCAGAAAAATTACACTTGTTTATTATCAACAATACTCATAGATTTGGGCCTATTATACAATGGTGATAGATCATCTAGTAATTGGCATAGAGTTAGGATAAAAATTTGGAAATCAAGGAGATATAAAAATCCCCACTCTTCCCCAAAACCAGGGACCCTCCTCTAAAACTTTCTTATAAGAAGCATCATAGTAAGGTCTATTATATTCTAACAACACTACAACCTACAAACTCAACCTCTAACAACACTACAACATATTTTATGACCATATTTTCAATATCCCTCTGATAACATTGTGACTAGGAAAACCCTAGGAACAAAAGTTCAAATTCAAATATGCCCTAACTCAAATCTGTAGAATATCTAATTCAAACATGGTTCCCTAGATTGAATATATAGAATGTATTATTCAAACAATGATGCATGTGTGCCCTAGACTTTTCAGAATGAAAATTTTGAAAAGGATAGAGTGAGGAAAATTTACCGAATTAAAAGTCTAGTTCACTTCTTTGTCACTCTTTGTCTCTGTGGCTCCTTGGTGGGGTCACCACATCTCTTGTTACACCTCCATGTCTCTTTGGAATGCTGCAATCTCTATCTCTTTGTCATTTGGTAGCTAGGTGGGGTCCCTGTCTGCTTTTGTGGATCATTTGGCAGGGGATGCAGGGTCAAGGGTTTTGTTTGGCAAATGATGTAAGGGTCAGGTGAATGACCATGGGGTCAACCGAATGGGGTCGGGTGAATGCGAATGGGGTTCAGTTTTTTGTGAATGGGGTTATGGGTCGGGTTCTGTTCAAATGGATAATACAAATGAGGTCGATTTCTTTTTGAATGGCGAATGCGAATGGGGTCGGGTTCTATGAATGGGAATGGGGTCGGGTATCTTCTTGTACCATATATATAACATATATATGTTACATATGTATGTTATATATTTGTAACGTATATATGTTATATATGTAACATACATATAACATATATATGTTTACAATATATAAAAAAAATTCATTTTATAAATATTTTTTATATTATATGTTATATGAATATATTATATAATATATAGTTTTTTTTCATGATATAAACAAGTGCCTCTGGTGCAGATCTTGGTGGTAGTAGCAAATATTCAAATGAGAACTTTGAAGAGTGAAGTGGGGAAATGTTCCATGTGAAAATCACTTGGACATGGGTTAGTCGATCATAAGAGATGGGGAATACTTGTATCAAGGGTGTACTTTGCATGAACATCGAAAGAGAATTGGGTTAATATTCTCGAACCTGGACATGGTGGTGGACGATAATGTTAGGAAATCTGGAGATGTCATCGAGGGCTTGGGAAGAGTTATATTTTCTTTTTAACGAATTTCCCACCCTGAAATTGGTTCAATCGGAGATAGGGTCCAACACCTGGAAGATCACCACACGTCTTGCGGTGTTTGGTTCCCCCTCGATGGCCATTGAAAATATGGATAACCAAGTACCATCCATGCCCAATCATACTCATATCTGCCTCGGATTTTTCAATGCCCACTAGGTTACCGATATTGATGAGAGAATATCTACCTTGGGCTACTTGTTTTATCTTGGCTCTAGACCAATTTTTTAGTGTTCTAATAATAAACAAGTTGTTATTCTCTTCCCCACTAAAGACAACTATGCTAGTGAAGTTCATGTCGGGAAGCATCCTCCCTGGATATATATGATGCTTGATCAGCTTGGTCTTCCTCCACAAACTCATTCCGCCTTTGTGACAATCAAAGTACCATTGAGCTTATTCATAATCCAATGAATCATCAGAAGACAAAACACATGGATATTTGGATGCACTAAATTTGGCAACCTCATACTCAAGGATAGCTTATGCCAATCTTTGTTCCTTTAGTATATCAAGAAGTAGATATTTTCACCAAATCTCTTCTAGATCCCTCCTTCACCAATCTAATGGCATACATTAGTATAGCAGAATTTCCATTAAAGGGCTCTTTAGAGGTGATATTTGGTGTCAAAGTGGCATATGGAGTACACCATTATGAGATTTTGTGCACCAAGGATGGGTCTCATGTATTTGACCATACTCATTGGAGAAACATAAGTGCCTTAGTCCTAAATGAATCTTATAGGGTTTGAGGGTCGTGAGAAAGTCCTTAAACCA
>ML813086.1:71401-109998 GCA_009831015.1 Picea engelmannii
AAATAAATTCAATGATTAAAATAAACATTCAAAACATTACATGATATACGATACATTATGAAATTGAGTACCTTGACGATTTCTATTATATTCCAACCTCCATAGGTGAGGTGTCATTCTTCGTGGTTTTAAACCAGTCTCTTCTTTCCCATTGAAAAAATGTTTTTTAGTAGTACAATACCTATGGTTCTTAGGAAGAAGGTGCCTATACTCATCAAACACCATCTTTCCTAAACTTTTTGAATGATGATACTTCATTTTAGGGCCACAAATTGGACATGCAAATTTACCCTTTGTTTGAAGACCTACAACAAATGGATTAATGTCAATTATACGATGAGATTATTTAAAAATTAAGCATGCACGATGATAACATTAAAATATTATATAGTATTAAATAAAAATATTAGGATGCTACATACCACAAAAATGTGTTAGTCGAGGGGCATCATGAATTGTCCATAAACGTATTCCGTAGAATTTAAATTTCTTTTCCCCGATGGGTTTACATATGTCATACATTGTGATTGTGACATACCCAAAAAAAAATATTTTTGAAATTTAAATCTATTGGGAAATTATTCTGTTTTTAGTAAATTCGAATTTGGAAGATTTTTTCCATTTATGTAAATTCCAAATTTCAAATTTAATAATTGTAATTAATTATTATGACTGTTGGGTAGGAATTTGATTTGACCCAACTAACTAGTTGACTATGACACTTGTATGAAAACATAATATTTTATATTGATTGCAGGAGGAAAAATGGAACAACCATGTTAAAATCAGCTGACTATGACTCCATGAGTGGGGAACATGTTGGAACCACCTCCGGGATGATTATTACAATTGGAAAATCAGGGATTTGGCCACTAGTATCCCCTGAAAATCAGGGATTTGGAAAGCTGAGAAAATACCCAAGGGAGGGAAAAAGACCTGGGCAAATGGACTTGGATTGATAAATAGCATATGTGAGGAGGTAGGATGCTTCCAAGTATGTTGGGAAAAAGAGACTAATGATTTTTCCCTTGCTTTTATGAACACTATGGAATGAGTGTGAGGCAAGAGGAATGGGATGGAATTGAAGAACATTGTTGAGGAAGAGTTTCCAAGTTCTCCCTCATGGGTTCATGGTCAGGCTAGGGGGTGAATCGGGGCAAGTGATTTTGATTTCCCTATTCTACGGTTGGGAGGAACATGGTTGTTCCCTTTTCCTTCCCGCTAACTGGTTCAGATATGTCTCCTATCCCTCTCTGCATGAATGATCTTATATCTGATGTGATGTATTATTGAATTTGAATCGAATTATTTCCCATTTCTGTTGAACGATTTAGCCACAGTTGTAGTGCAACTATTAAATTCGGTATGGATTTAATACTCCTGCATGAAATCTATCCAAATTAATGATGTATGAATCTGATAGCATACCTTACAAATCTAATGATGAACGACGTTTATGGTTGAGTCAAAGTCTGATTGAATACTAGAGTTGTTCCTTTTTTTTTATGTATTGTTAGGACAAATCGGGGTTGTTGTATTTTTGTAAGTCTTTATACCTTGTAAGTCATTAATTTTGATGTAAGAATTTATACACAGAGTTCAATTTGAAGTTTTAATTATATATCTATGAATCCGAAAGTAAACAAGATCAAGGGCAAACATATCTACACATTTATTCTTATGTATTATTACAGAAACTAAATTGTATGCATTAGAATGGAAAATAAAACTCTACAGTAGTGTGAATTAGAAATGACATCATGTATTATCAAGCCTCGGTATAAGCATCCTGAATGTGAAAGTGAAAACTATTACTAGCAAGATAGAATTACCCTACACAGTAAAAGCGACCAGAAGGATAGATACGAATATGTATATTTGTAAGTTTGTACATATCGTTACATATATATAAATAAGTAAGCATCCACAAGCCATATATTAACACTTGACTTGGATAAACCTCGACCCTAATAGTAAAGAAAAATAGGAATACTATAGAATCATCGAGGTAATACAGAATGTCTGAGTAAAAGAAAGAATTTCATTTTTAGAAAACAATCCTTCAAATCATAGATAATCCTTCCCAAACTGTTTATAACTGTAAGATTCGAATAATACAGAGATTTAAAGGAAAACTGAAATGTCGGCCTTAATGACCAAGTGTCAGTTTGAGATACATCTGAACAGTGAAACGTTTTGATTAATACAATATCCATTACAATGTTCATTTAAACCGAAAAGTAATTCCCATAGGAAAACCTTCGAATCATCATTACTCATGACTGTCGAAACTAAACTTAAGATTTCAAATGGTGCCTTTATCGAATCCCCACAAACAAAAATTTGTAATGATGTTTGTTGGGTCTCCTGAGTAGTTAAAATAAAAAGGAACTTGAATATCTTTATATCGAAGACGAAGAGGAAGCTCTAGAGACCTTGTGTGTACACAGGCCTGAAAGAGTTATCAATTCTGAGAATCAGTAAATTATTTACAGGAAGCAATGAAACACCACCATAAGCGATAATTATTATTAATGGAATGTACCAGAGAATACTTAACTTTTGGATTGGTGGTCGTGCCCTTTTATTTCCTTGTCGCTTGCCTCCTAAGTGGTTATCCAGGCCATGGGAGAAGCACGCAATAGGTCTCTGATGGGTCCTCGCATCAACAAATCCCACCATTATTGATTATACCAGTACCTTGAACGAGAAAAAAATTATAATAGAACAAAAGTACAGCTATAGTAAACAACAGATTTAAACATCGTAAATGACGACATTGACTTCCTTAACACACAAACAGGTATAAATTGATTTGTGACGAAGATAGGTTTTGAACCAAGATCTTACCCCAATGTTGGACTCTGAAACCCTCCCCAAATTCAAGACCATAGAAAGTAATGTGAATAAGTAGTCATCACAGAGCGTGTTAGGATCAGACCCCTACGAGGTCACCTGGCAACAGTTAGTGTCACCAATACAAGAAAACGGTTGGTGCAGACTTTTATTCGACGGAAGCAGTACCCTTAAAAATTTCTCATAGAACCCTATTTTTCAAACACACATATATAAGGAATTTTTTTCCAGGAATTAGACACGAATATATTGAGTAGTATTGGATTTTCATTACCAAATAAGTAATGGCTATGGGCTCTATTGAAAAGATGAGCTAAGGGACCAAACAAAATGCCAAATAGAAGGACTCAACCTTAGCAAAGGAAAGGTTGGAAGTGAATAAGTTGTCACACACAGGGTACCCTAACCCCTTTTAACACAAAAACTCGCATGTATTCGACCCTAGTCTTGTCCTGTAACCACCGGGTAAGAACATGAAGTATTGAAACCTCGGGCATATCGAAACCCTAAACTATTTTACCAGGAGGCTAAACTAACAAGTCTCTAAGCTTTGAGATCAAGGAGCTAGAGTGCCAAAATTATCGGTATACCAAAAGGAAATACATGAAACCTCTGTGATAAGAACTACAAGTAAAATCCTTCACCGATTTGAAACACCATATCTCTACGCCTCTAGTCTTAAGTTGAATAACATGAAAAAGAACTTACCAGGAGAATGGGTCGGGTCGACTAGAAGGTTGAACAATGACCTCTAGTGTACATGTTTCCACTTATCCAAAAGAGCCACCCATAGAGCCGAGGTTGTTTCCTCGAGGAGTCACAATGATGAGGAAAGAGCTCGGCTAGACTCTAAGTGAGGGGTGTACTGCTAGAGTAAATGTCGAAGGACGTTGGACCATGTGCTAGGACTAAGTTGGCACGTTGGAACTAGGGAAGGTCAGGTGGGAGAGCCATCAATATTGGTGCGTGCAGGACCCCCTATTAAACATAGGCACAAAGCCTTAATTCTTTTCTGACAAATACATTTCCCTCCCTTACAAACCAAGATATGATATTAATGACAGTCATATCGTGTCTGTCCAGTTATAACTGTTTGGTCACAAAACTAACTCGTTCAATTAGCTTACTTTCCCTCTTCTCTATCAGTGGAACGAACTTTATCTACGAGTTAGTTGCATAGGATTTGTGTGTGAGATTTGTCTGATTTAAAACATTAAGTCAGATGACTACAAGGTCTATGACCATGACTGAGCCTTAAAGGAAATCTGTTTCGGCGACTCAGACTCTGACAAATTAATACCGCTAACCATGACTTAATATGAGTTACACCAAGGTCGTAACTCTCAACGTTTACATAGTATGTTGGATATGCTATTATGACAGGGCAATGATATAAACTTGCGCGTGACATGAAGAATCCTTTTGTTTTAAGAAGACTAATATTTGAATCCTAATAAACATCATATGTAGGTGAATATAGGTATAAGTATTATTAAGATTTATAAAAGAAAAATATGTGTGGAAAAGGTATTGTAAGCTTTGACAACCCATCATATAAAGTATGATGTTTTGGTTTAACATGGTATTGTCCTCATATAACAGATAGAACTTCAGTCTATAATCAGGGTAAACTTTAATATCCTTTTCTACAATTTTATTAACGAAAAGTTGGAGATTTATGTATCGAAGAAAAAAGAAAAAAATTATGTCAAATTAGATTGACAGTACATATGGTATCAAGGAAGAGTTTACAACACTGAGCCTTGAATAGGGCCACATTAATGCTTTGACATATATATTTTACTTATGAGAAACTAATAAAAACTTCTTTGTTACAAACATAATACTTTTATGTTTCGTGTTAATCATGGCAACTCAGAATGATGCAAAAATCAGGATGGAAGGAAATCTAGAAAAGGAACCTCATGGAGACCCAAGGCAGAATAGTGACAGAAGATCTCCTATGGAAGTACTAGAAAAAATGAGGAATATTATTGTTGAGTTGCAGATTTTCAAAGCGGGCAATGAGAAACTGAAGAAGGCACATCAGGAACAGTAAGAGATAAATGAAGTCCTGTTGCACAGCATAGTGACCAAGAAAATACCAAAGGATGATAACCACGACGAAGAGGTCAACAAAAGGGCCTCTAAGAACTCTGGGTCGAAAACAAAAAAAGGAGACAGTTCGTCCGAAGGAACACCTTCAGCTGAAGAAAAAACTAAAATAGACAGAAAAAGAAAACAAGTGGACCACCTTGAAGGAGAATTTAAAAAAATTAAACCAACCACCTTTGATGGAGAATCCAGGACAGGAGAAGAAGTTGAGGCATGGTTGTTGGACATCAAAAAATACTTTGAGATCTACAACTATTCCAGGAATATGAAGGTCAGAATGGCCATCTACAATCTGGAAAGGAACGCCAGCATTTGGTGGCAAGACCTGAAATTGGCCAAGGGCCTGAAGTTGGAATAGCGTGACTTTAAGAAGTATTTCAAAAAACAATACCTTTCTGAAAGCTATTATGAAAGGAAAATGAAAGAATTCTACGAGCTACAAGTTGGACAGATGTCGATGGAGGACCTTATAAATAAATTTCTGGAGCTTCTAAGGTTCGTACCATACATCCAGGAGGATAAGGTAAAAATCCAGCGATTCTTAAGATGTTTACCGTAGTCCTACAGGGACAAAATTGAGTTCAACAACCCCAAATCCTTGAGTGCAGTATTTAGGAAAGCACGAATGTTCTATGACCAGTACAAATAATGAGTGGAGTTTCCCAAAGCCTGGAAGGATAAGAAACAAGATCGAATGAAGTAGCAGAAGAAGGGATACCAACCAGCTCCGTTTCAGAATGAAGCAAAAATCTTTCCAAGAAAGGATTTTCACTCCAATCATCCAAATACACAAGGTGGTAGTAAACCGGTAAATTTGGGAACAAAAAAGTTTGGGGACAGCTCCCGAGAGCCACTAAAGTGTTGGGAATTTGGATAACCTCATCTAAGGAGGAACTGTCCATGTCTAAGTTCAGCAAACAAAACTTTAGTTCATAATTTATAGGAAGCCTCGATGGTGGGAGACATGGGCAGAAGCCTGCATCGGATAAATGCAGCCATAGATGGTTGGCAAGCCGACCACCTGTCCTCTGTGGTAGAGATCGAAGGTAAAATCAAAAACTTTCGAATTTATGTTTTAATTGACCCTGGAGCTACGTTAAGTTATATTACTCTTGAGGTAGTAGAGTCAAACAAACTTAAGAAATGGAAGCACGCAAAGTCATGGCTGGTACAACTAGCAACAGGAACTAAAAGGAAAGTAGTCGAATTTATTTCTGATTTGGAGTTCATCTTAGATGGTCAAAATATAAGAACAAATCTGAACATCCTACCACTAGGAACTTATGATATGATTATTGGGATGGATTGGTTGGAACATCACAAGGTAGTGCTAGATTGTTATACAAAGTTACTCAAATATAAAGATGACTTCGGCACTACTAGAATAGCCCAAGGTATACTAAAACCTGTATCAGTCAGGTAAGTTTCAGCGATGCAACTCAAGAAATGTATGAGGAAAGGATGTCAAGTTTATGCCACCCAAGTAACGAATCTGTTAGAAAAAGGATATAAGCCAAAGCTAGAATACTTTGTTGTTCTAAATGATTTTAGGGACATGTTTGTGGATGAGATACCTAAACTACCCCCTTGAAGGGAAATATACTTCTCCATAGACCTACTACCTGGTTCAACCCCTATCTCAAAAGCACCTTATCGGATGAGTCTACCAGAAATGACAAAATTAAAATTACAATTACAGGAATTATTGGACAAGGAGTATATTAGACCGAGTGTCTCAACATGGGGGGCACCAGTCCTCTTTGTGAAAAAGAAAGACGGTACTCTAATACTATGTATCGATTATAGGCAACTAAGAAAAATGACTATTAAGAACAAATACCCCTTACCAAGGATAAATGATCTATTTGATCAAGTTGGTGGCGCCAAGATATTTTCAAAGTTGGATTTATGATCCGGTTATCATCAAGTTAAGATAAAGGATGAGGACATAAAAAAAATAGCTTTTCAAACAAGATATGGACACTATGAGTTTGAATTCATACCTTTCAGACTCACTAATGCACCAGCCACATTTATGTTCCTGATGAACAATATTTTCAGTCAGTACTTGGATAAGTTCGTAGTAGTATTTATCGACGATATTCTGGTCTATTATAAAATGGAGGAGGAACATGATGAACACTTAATAATAGTTTTGCAAATGTTGAGGAAACACAAACTATACACAAAATTCGACAAGTGTGACTTTTATCAAAAGGAAATACAATATTTAAGACATGTCATTTCCGCAGAAGGTATTTTCATAGAACCAGAAAAGATAAAAGCCATTATGGAATGGCCAGTACCTAAGGATGTGGAAGATATTCGGTCATGCATGGGAATCATCAGATATTATCACAGATTTATAGAAGGGTTTTCCAAGATAGCCTACCCTATCACGTCATTACAAAATAAAGGGACCAAGTTTAACTGGTCGCAAAAGTGTCAAGACAGTTTTAACAAGATGAAGGAATTATTGACATCGGCGCCCATTTTGAAGGTAGCAGACCCAGATAAAGACTTCACAGTTTGTGTTGATGCAAGTAAAGAGGGACTAGATGGTGTCCTAACTTAGGAAGGACACGTGATTTGTTACGAGTCCCGGAAATTAAAAGAACATGAGCGAAAATATGTCACTCAGGACTTATAATTAGCAGCGGTAATACAAGCCTTAAAAATGTGGCGACACTACATAATGGGAAGAAAGTTTCTACTATTGACGGATAATATTGGTGTGAAATATTTGTTTAGCCAAGTAGATCTAAATGCAAGGCAAGCAAGATGGCTAGCCTTCTTGAGAAAATTCGACTTCGAGGTCAGACATATCAAGGGTAAGGAAAATAAAGTAACAGATGCTTTAAGCAGATGAGTCCATGGGTTATTTGAGATAAACATCAGCAGGGCAGAAAGTGATCTAGAACAAAGGATAAGGATGACATGTATTAACGATAGAAATTACACTAAGATGATGGTAGAATTACAAAACAGTACCGCAAACTCAGATAAGCCAGATCTAAGTATTGACAAGAAGGGACTATTATGATTTAAAAGAAGACTTTACATACCAGATTCAACAGAGTTAAAATTAACAGTTTTGGACGAAGTGCATAAGAAACTGTATTCTGGCCACCCAAGTTACCAAAAAACAATAACGACACTTAGAAAACTATTTTATTGGCCTAATATGAAAGGTAAAACAACAGAGTACTTGACTAGGTGTCAGGATTGTCAGCAGGTTAAGGCTGAACACCAACATCCAGCCAACCTATTACAACCATTACCAGTACCAGTATGGAAATGGGAGACCATATCGCTAGACTTTATAACAGGTTTGCCTAAAACTCAGAAACATAATGATTCTATCATGGCTGTAATCGATAAACATAGTAAGTATGCACACTTTATTCCTGTAAAGTCTACTTTTAAAGCTATAAACATTGCTGAAATATTCATGAAAGAAATTTTTAGACTGCATGGTATTCTTAAAATGGTGATTTTAGATAGAGACGTAAAATTCACTTCTACTTTTTGGAAGGAATTGTTTGCAGGGCTAAATACTAATCTGAATTTCAGTACGAGTTATCATCCACAAACGGATGGATAAACCAAATCATGGAGGATATGCTCCACATGTACGTAAGAACAAAACCAAACAAATGGGAAGATTATTTACACTTGATAGAATTTGCATATATCAATGGGTACCAAACGTTGGCAAAGCTAAGCTGATAGACTCCAATTAGTTGGGATAACCCAGCTGATAGACTCATGGTTTGACCAGAGATGCTCCAAGAAATGGATAACATGGTAAGGAAGGTACAACAGAACTTGAAAGAAGCACAGGAAAAATAGAAAAGCTATGCAGATCAACAAAGAAGACACTTGGAATTTCAAGTGGGAGACCACATTTATTTGAAGGTCAAAGCACGAAAGAGCTCATTGAAATTAGGGAACTGTGCCAAGCTAGCACCCAGGTTTTGTGGGCCCTTCGAGATACTAGCTCGAGTTGGACCCGTAGCATACCAAATTGCACTTCCCGGTAATCTAAGAATTCATAATGTATTTCATGTTTCTTTTTAAAAAAAATATATTCAGACCCTACTCATATGATTGATTGGAACTTGATGCAGGTGGAACCCGAAGGAAAGTTCCAGGTGGCACCCTTGCATATTCTAGACTGGAGAGAAATAGCACTTCGGAATAGAGCCGTCGGTGAGGTAAAGGTGCAATGGACGCACTTTAGTTGTGAGGAGGCCACTTGGGAGTTGGAGGGAGATTTGTAGAAATATCATCCAACCCTGTTCCAAGGAAGGGACGAACACTAAGGACAGTGTTTTACTAAAGGGGGAAAGGATGTGACATCCCCCAAAAAATAAAATATTTTTGAAATTTAAATTTATTGGGAAATTATTCCATTTTTAGTAAATTCGAATTTGGAAGATTTTTTCCATTTATGGAAAATCTGAATTTCGAATTTAATAATTGTAATTGATTATTATGACTATTGGGCAGGGATTTGATTTGACCCAACTAACTACTTGACTATGACACTTGTATGAAAATAGAATATTTTATATTGGTTGCAGGAGGACAAATGGAATAACCATGTTAAAATTAGCTGACCATGACTCCATGAATGGGGAACATGTTGGAACCACCTCTGGGATGATTATTACAAGTGGAAAATCCGGGATTTGGACACTAGCAGCCCCTGAAAATCCAGGATTTTGAAAGCTGTGAAAATCCCCAAGGGAGGGAAAAAGACCTGGGAAAATAGACTTGGATTGATAAATAACATATGTGAGGAGGCAGGACGTTGCCAAGTATGTTGGGAGAAAGAGACTAATGGTTTTTTCCTTGATGTTATGAACACTACGGAATGAGTGTGAGGCAAAAGGAATGGGATGGAATTGAAGGACATTGCTGAGGAAGAGTTTCCAACTTTGCCCTCATGGGTTCATGATCAGGATAGGGGGTGAATTGGGGCAAGTGATTTTGATTTCCCTATTCTACGGTTGGGAGGAACGTGGCTATTCCTTTTTCCTTCCCACTAACTGGTTCAAATATGTCTCATATCTCTCTCTGCGTGAATGATCTTATATCTGATGTGATGTATTTATTGAATTTGAATCAAATTATTTCCCATTTCTATTGAACGATTCAGTCACAGTTCCAGTGCGACTATTAAATTCGGTATGGATTTAATACTCTCGGGTGAAATCTATCCAAATGAATGATGTATGAATCTGATAGCATACCTTACAAATCTAATGATGAACAATGTTTATGGTTGAGTCAAAGTCTGATTGAATACTAGAGTTGTTCCTTTTTTTTATGTATTGTTAGGACAAATTGGGGTTCTTGTATTTCTGTAAGTCTTTATACCTTTTAAGTAATTAATTTTGTTGTAAGAATTTATACACAGAGTTCGGTTTGAAGTTTTAATTATATATCTATGGATCCGAAAGTAAACAAGATCAAGGGAAAACATATCTACACATATATTCTTATGTATTATTATAGGAACTAAACTGCATGCATTAGAATGGAAAATAAACCTCTACATCAGTGTGAATTATAAATGACATCATGTATTATCAAGCCTCGGTATAAGCATCCTGAATGTGAAAGTGCAAACTATTACTAGAAAGATAGAATTACCCTACACAGTAAAAGTGACCAAAAGGATAGATACAAATATGTATATTTGTAATTCTGTACATATCGATACATATATATATATATATATATATATATAAATAAGTAAGCATCCATAGGCCATATCTTAAAACTTGACTTGGATAAACCTCGACCCTAACAGTAAAGAAAAATAGGAATACTATAGACTCAATGAGGTAATACGGAATGTCTGAGTAGAAGAAAGAAATTCATTTTAAGCAGACAGTCCTTCAAATCATAGATAATCCTTCCAAATTTTTTTATAACTGTAAGATTCGAATAATACAGAGATTTAAAGGAAAAATGAAATGACGACCTTAATGACCAAGTGCCAGTTTGAGATACATCCAAACAGTGAAATGTTTTGATTAATACAATAGCCATTACAATGTTTATTTAAACCGGAAAGTAATTCCCATAGGAAAACCTTTGAATCATCATTACTCATGACTGTCGAACCTAAACTTAATATTTCAGATGGCACCTTTATCGAATGCCCACAGACCAAAATTTGTAATCCTGTTTGCTAGGTCTCCTGAGTAGTTAACAGAAAAAGGATCTCGAATAGATTTATATCGAAGACGAAGAGGAAGATCCGAATACCTTGTGTGTACACAGGCCTAAAAGAGTTATCAATTCTGAGAATCAGTAAATTATTTACAGGAAGCAACGGAACACCAACGTAAGCGATAATTATTATTAATGGAATCTACCAAAGAATACTTAACTTCCGCATTGGTGGTCGTGCCCTTTTCTTTCCTTTTTGCTTGCCTCTTGTGTGGTTATCCGGGTCGTGGGAGAAGCACGCAACAAGTCTATGATGGGTCCTTGCATTAGCAAAGCCCACCATTACTGATTATACCAGTACCTTGAACGAGAACAAAATTATAATAGAACAAAAGTACAGTTACACTAAACAATAGATTTAAACATAGTAAATGGCGACATTGACTTCCTTAACACACAGACAGGTATAAATCGAGTTATGACAAAGACAGGTTTCGAACCAAGATATTACCCCAACGTTGGACTCCGAAACCCTCCCCAAATTCAAGACCATAGAAAGTAATGTGAACATGCAGTCATCACAGGGCGCATTAGGATCGGACCCCTACGAGGTCGCCTGGCAACAATTAGCATCACGAATACAAGAAAACCGTTGGTGCAGAATTTTATTCGACGGAAGAAATACCCTTATAAATTTCTCATAGAACGCTATTTTTCAAAGACACATATATAAGGAATTTTTTTCCAGAAATTAGACACGAATATCTTGAGTAGTATTGGCTTTTCCTTACCAAATAAGTAATGGCTATGGGCTCTATTGAAAACATGACCTAAGGGACCGAACAACATGCCGAACGGAAGGACTCAACCTTCACAAAGGAAAGGTTGGAAGCGAAGGAGTTGTCACACATAGGGTACCCTAACCCCTTCTAACACAAAAAATAACATGTATTCGACCTTGGTCTCGTCCTCTAACTGTCGTGTAAGAACATGAAGTAGTGTAACCTCGGGCATACCGAAACCCTAAAATATTTTACCAAGAGACTAAAATGACAAGTCTCTGAGCTTTGAGATCGAGGACCCAAAGTGCTGAAATTCTCGGTATACCAAAAGGAAATACACGAAACCTATTTGATAAGAACTGCAAGTAAAAGGTCTTCAGCGATTTGAAACACCAAATCTCTACGCCTCTGGTTTTAAGTTGCATAACAGGAAAAATAACTTACTAGGAGAATGGGCTGGGTTGACTGGAAGGCTGAATAAGGACCTCCAATGTACATGTTTCCCCTCAACCAAAAGAACCACCTAGAGAGCCAAGGTTGTTTCCTCGAGGAGTCACAATGACGAGGAAAGAGCTTGCCTAGACTCTAAGTGAGAGGTGTACTGCTAGATTAAATGCCAAAGGACGTTGGACCATGTGCTAGGACTAAGTTGGCACGTTGGGATTAGGGAAGGTCAGGTGGGAGAGCCATCAAGACTGGTGCGTGCAATACCCCCTATTAAACATAGGCACATAGCCTTAATTCTTTTATGATAGATACATTTCCCTCCTTTACCAACCAAGATACGAGATTAATGACAATCATATCGCGTTTGTCCAATTATAACTGTTTGGTGACAAAACTAACTCGTTCAGTTAGCTTACCTTCCCTCTTCTCTATCGGTGGAATGGCCTTTAGCTATGAGTTAGTTGCATAGGATTTGTGCATGAGATTTGTCTAATTTAAAACATTAAGTCGGATGACTACAAGTTTTATGACCACGAATGAGCCTTAAGGGAAATCTGTTTCAGCGACTTGGACTCTGACAAATTAATACCGCTAACCATGACTTAATATGAGTTACACCAAGGTCGTAACTCTCAACGTTTACATAGTATGTTGGATATGCTATTATGACAAGGAAACTATATAAAATTTCACGCGACATGAGGAATCCTTCTGTTTTAAGAAGACTAGGATTCAAATCCTAATAAACATCATATGCAAGTGAATATAGGTATAAGTATTATTAACATTTATAAAAGAAAAATATGTGTGGAAAAGGTATTGTAAGCTTTGACAACCCATCATATAAAGTATGATGTTTTGTTTTAACATGGTATGGTCCTCATATAACAGATAGAACGTCAGTCTATAATCAAGGTAAAATTTAATATCCTGTTCTACAATTTTATTAACGAAAAGTTGGAGATTTATGTACCGAAAAGAAAAGAAAAAAATTATGTCAATTTAGAGGTACAATATAGTGATGCCAAGACATAACTTTATTAGCTCATTGATAAGAGGCTTGATATATACATTCATATCTTTAACTTGGTATTTACCTAATTGTTTGAAATTACACATAATTACTAAAGGAATGATATCTTTTAATATATATAATTAAATAAATAAACAAAATATATTATGCAAAAATTGAAACAAATGAAAATGTTAAATTCAAAGAATTAATGTAAATAAATACCTGGAACAATCATTTTCAACATTATGTGCTCCCTCTTTATTGATATCCAAGGAGGAATGTTATTGTTGATAACAAAAATAGGCCACACTGAGTAAATAGACCTAAGCTCTCTGAATGGATTAACATTGTCAATTGCCAATTAAATCCTAACATTATGAGGTTCATCTTTGAAATCTGCCCATTTTTCCTCAATTTCCCTAAATGCAGAACCATCGATAGGCATTCGAAGAACACCATCTCCACTTATGTTATGGGCATGGTAATCCATAAATTGTGCTATTATTTCACACCTGAACAATCGTTGCAAACGTGGAATTATGGGAATATGATGAAGAACCTTTCGAGGCACCCTTTTTTTTACTTGATCGGTTCGATATCTACTGATAAGGCATTGCAAACATTCAGTTTTTGAAGCATGTTGTCCATAATATATAATATGTTCATTAGGACATGCATCTATAGTTTTATAATCCATTCCAATGTCTTTCAGAATGGCATGCAAACATCGATATGTGCGAGGTAAAATATTTTACGATGGTAACAAAAACTCACCTAAAAATCTACAACATAACAAACACCTAGTCAATGTAGGAATATTAATCGTAAAAATTGCATTCTTATTTTACACATTAATTAACACTAAAAAAAAATAGAAAAAAATCAACATTTATGTATAATATGAGATGAAACATATTACATACCTTAGTATCTGTGTCATACAAGTGTTTGACAAATTATTCATAACCTTTAAGTTCACTAGCAACAATGTAGCTGAGAGAATATTTTCTCTTGATCCTTCATAAAGTCATTTATTCTCCATTTCTAATAGAGGTTCATCATACATACCATCATTTTCCCCATCCTCATCGGGCTGCGGAAACAAATCTTGGATCATTTGATTTGTTCCGTCATCTTCTTCCATGGGATCATTAACTTCATTTCTCCCATCATATTCTTCCATGAAATCCTCATTTGCTTGGTCATGATGATGTTCCTCAACTTGTACAACATCATTTCTACTAATACATGGTGCAATATTTTGCGGAAAGTTAGAGGGAAACTCTAACTTTATAATTACAAACAATCATGCAAAATTAGTATATACTATAACAAACATTCAAACAATATATATACATATATATAATTTTATATAAAATTGACAAAATAAAAAAAAATATAATGAATATATAGCTAATTACCATGGGACGATATTCATTCGATCAACCATCAATGTGACCATATTTCCTACAATGGCTTGTAGTTGTTTCTATTAAAATTCTTATGGGACGTCTAAGGAAACATTTTTTGCAAGGGCAATAACATCTACCATCACCCTTTTCACCTAGTTTACTTTTTTCCCCACCTCTAACAACATTCTGTGACATTCTTTTGCACAAAAATACCCTTTTGGAACTGTCATTGTTATAGCAAGATTGTCGCAACATCTTTAAATCGTCAAATATTTATAGTCCAATTTCAGGTCACTATCGTTGCAATTGCGACGAACGTGACCTAAAAATATTTCTTCTTTTACCTATTTATTTTAGGTCATTTTTAATGGTCAATTTTAAGTTTAGCTAAGTTTTCTCTCTTGCGACAGAAAAACTACAGTCGTCGCTCTTGTGACAAACATTGACCATAATAATTTAGTCAAACTACATGCGTCGAGATAGCAACGAATACGGGGTGGATTTAGAAAAATTGAACTTTTTCTCTTGCATGTTGCAATGAAAGAGTACTTTCATCACAATTAGTCATCGCAAATTTTTCAATATGTAGTAGTGATATCATAATGAGGGGTAAGAATGGTTATCATTTAAAGGAACATTAAAAAAAAGCGCCATTCGAGGGAGTAGGAGGAATGCTAACCAAATTTAAATGAAATGCAGAGCTTGTGAAGTAAAACATAGAGAAAAAGAAGGATGAAACTCAAAGACAGTTAAGGATAAATCGCCAGGGTAAATTCACCTTGTTGGGAAAAATTTCGGCATACAAGAAAATAACACAAAGGTGTTTTCCATACAAATCACAAAGAAAAGAGGGTAAGATATTGCATGGATTTCCTCAACACACAGGGCATTTCTTCCATACAAAATCGTAGATAAAACTAGGGTAAGATATTTCATCTATTTCCTCAACACATAGGATGTTTTTCCATATAAAATTGCAGATAAAAGGAGGGTAAGATATTGCATGGGTTTCCTCAACATAGAGGACATTTTTCCATACAAAATCATAGAGAAAAGGAGGGTAAGATATTTCATGGGTTTCCTCAACACACATGGTGATTTTCCATAAAAAATCTCAGAGAAAAGGAGGGTAAGATATTGCATCGATTTCCTCAACACACACAACGTTTTTCCATACAAAATCATAGAGAAAATGAGGGTAAGATCTTGCATGGGTTTCCTGAACACATAGGACATTTTGACATACAATTTCGTAGAGAAACATATGGTAATTTCGTGGAGGGAATAAGGGATAAAATCTATGGGTAATAAGAGTGAAAGCGCAGAGCCTTTATCCTCAAAACAACATAGAGAAAATCGAAGCAAAATCATTTGGAAACAGAGTGAAGGCGCAAAGCCTTGATCCTCAAAAAATGAAGAGAAAATCAAAGGTAAATGAACGCTAAGGGGATTGTAAGGCTCAGAGAAATGTATACATCTAAACGAAAAGGGTTTTCTTAGATAAACACAGGGTAGAAGCACCAGGGTAATGGCTATGTTTTTAAGAAGAGAAAAAAAAGAGGTTTCATATTAAAAATCACAAGCATAACAAGAGTCTCATACAAACTAAGCCTCAACAAATAATAGGCAAAAAAAAAACTGAGATCACTCCCAATGATCTATACATCAATCTATACTTCAATAAGAAACTAAATATATTAAGGTAACTACAATATACAATCATTATATCACCAAGAACACATGAGTTTTATAAACATTCAAGCCCAAACTCCATTAACATCAATATTCAAATATAGAAGAGTACATTGATTTTTGTTAATACATAAATAATTAAATATATAGTACAATGAACATAAAATAATGGTATTGTATTTGCATGTTTTTCTAAAAACCAACGCGTTTCCTTTCCAAGCTCACACCTCGTCAATCCACCTTTGACTACTTGCAAATCCTTGAGACTTCACCAATACCTCCCATCCAACACTACATGTATTCTTCTTCCCCCTCTCCCCCCCAAGCTGCAAACCAGCCACAAAAACACAACCATAATCCTCTATCTCCTAGATCACCTCAAAAGGTAGAGCCACCACTCTCTCTCAATCTATGAATCCCAACTCTCACAAGTAAAACAATTCAAAATTTATGCATCATAACCTTACAAATAACCAGTGTCCTCCTTACCTCCTCTCATCCATTTGTTTTATAGAATTTCTTCAATGACACCTTTCCATTTGCACATTTAATTCATATTTTTTTTTAAAATAATTAGGAATTATTCCCCCCATACACTTGTCAATCATTCTCTTAGTTGCACAAGTAAATACACAATTTAATTTAATTAAACACCAATTTCTCTCACCCATCCTAAAAGTGCTTCTAAAATCACTTCTTGTTGTCCCTTTATTCCCTTTATTTCTAATTAATGATCGATGGCCTTCTAAAACAGAGTTGAGTTAAAATAGGAAACATCTCCTAGTTAGACTATTGTTAACTAGACTCTAGATTCCTTTCTATGCGTACCATTTCCTTTAGCATTATTCCAATTTGACCTTAAATTCGAATTTGGTAATTACTTGCAAAATATTACAGAATAAACTAGAGAATAGTTACAACTCTATGCGAAACTTAGTGTTCTATTTAACATAAATCATAACTAGGTTCAAATAACATAAATGATTTGAATAGGTTATTCGGACCACAAAATTTCATAGAATAATGAGTCTGAGGGTAAGACCCTTCAGACCAAAAGCTAACTCGAAGTGAAAGATTACCCTGACCAAAAAAATAACACTAAGAATTATATAACAAACTTACATAGTGAGTAATAAGTTCATTATGGAAAATGTTGTAGATGCATTTAGACGGAGTTAATGAAATAACAATTACCCATGACCGTGAGCTAATGGCTCAAATAATAACAACTTATGGAGAAAAAAAAAAAGTAAAGAGGTTGTTAAAGCTCTTACCAGCTTAGGGATGACACGACCATATGAAATCCAACAACGCTATGAACACCTAGCACTCACACAAAGAAATTATTAGACGCTATGAAAAACTCTCATAGTAAAATGCAGAGCTAAGAAAACACAAACTGTGAAGTGTGAAATGAGCCAAAACAGGGAAAGGTCGGAAGGGTTAAGGATCTGAAAAAAGCCCTAACACTTGGAAACATGATGACCCTACGTGTGCACATCCTCGGGACAAATGGAGATAAAAACTCATCTCAATATGGTAGCCACAGGTGGCACATGGAATATCGTATGATATGTTGGATAATGATGGAAATTTGGTGGGAATTCAATTAATAATGGTACCAATACAAGTTTAATCACCTCGTAAAACTAGACAACAACTCCACTTATGCCAAGTTTTATCCACTAAATGATACGACAGAGCCTATGCTAATGTATATTAAAACCAATTTTAATATATGTTGTGTTTTAAAAGCCATCATTTATTAAAAACCTGAATTAATATATGTTGAAAAGTGAAACTTTTAATGTATTATGATATTGTTACACATCGAAATTACTCACTTCGATAGTGTCGCAAGTGTCATCATTACAAGTGTCACAAGTGTCGCATTTTGCTCACAAGTATCACAAGTGTCAAGAAAAGCATACTACCATAATGCCTATGTCGTACCTATAATGACATCAGAAAGACACTTGAAACACCTCAAACATTTGATTTGGAAGAAGAGGAATGGTTAACTGGGTTTATGAACCTCTTGCCATTTGAAAGAACCATTAAAATTAAGTTTTTAGAGGAGAGCGCTCCCCTATACCTCTCTCGGGAGTGTTGGTGCCCCCCTATAGACTATCTGGGAGTGTTATAACACTGCATATGCCCTTTTGGAGGAGTGTTGTTACTATCAGGAGTGTTGGTGCCCCCCTATACATTACTAGGGAGTGTTATAACGCTCTAATTCCCCTTTTGGGGGAGCACTACCTATTATGGGAAACAATTGGTTTGTTGAGAAGAATGGGGGAAAGATCTCTTCAATATTCGAAGGCAGTTGGATTTGAATCCTTGGTCAAGCCATGATCTTAGGGGAGATCCCTAACTAAAGGAGGAAAATCCTCAACTTACCCCAAAGATATCTCAAGTGGTTGGGCCTCTCCAAGCCTATATAAGCAGGCTTTCTTATGGTGAAAAGGGGGAATGATTGGAAGTATGAGACCTATGATCTCATAGGAAACACACATTGAAGTGGATGAGAATAATCAGTGAAGTTATTGTCATTTTGATCGTGGGTATTTTGAGCAAGGGTTAGACAAGGAGGACTTGATGAAGCTGTTGCATTCGCATCTACGGTTGTAAGTTTCCTTCGTTATTGTTCTCATCAATATAATACGCTTTTCCTGTTTCTTTATAGTTTTTGCTTAATCTCACATGAACTTGTCTCTAATAGATAGGTCTATTTCGAGCTAATATCAGTAGAGTAGGAAGTGGTTGTACTTTTGTTTGTCTACAGGGCTTATCGAGAAGCGAAAGATTAGAGCTCAACTTGGACCGTGCAGGGACAAACACCAGTAAATGGTACTTTTTTTCTCCTTCCTCCTCACACATTAGTTTATATAGACCTAAAAGGAAGTCAATATCCATGATAAGCATCTTTTGTCTTAAGAGTTAAGAGTCTAGCTCTCAAGAGGAGATCTACCTATCCACAGGGAGATTTTCCTTCAACGGAAATTGGCGACTCCATTGGGGATCGAATCGAAACCTTTTATTTTTGGTTTTCCTCATATACCTTGTCTTACCCCTTTTTATTTTTAAGACCTTATTCACCCTGTATGTTTGATTTCACATGCTGATTGACTCCTTACCCCATCACATTCAGCTTCATTGCCAAAATTTGACTGAAATTTTGGGTTTTTGGACAATTTTCTGAGTTTTTGAAGCTTGGCGCCCCTATGCCTATGTTAGCCTAGCACCAACACTCCCTGGAAGTCTTAGACAGATATTTATAACTCTCTGGTGTCCTTTACACCAAAGCGCCAACCTCTCCTTTGCAAAAATACCTTCCAAAATTGCATTTTCTGAAATCCAGACCCTGTTTTTTCACTTGCTGAGGTTCTTTGTGATTCAATGCTTCTTCCCATCGAACTTTGACATCCTTCCTTTTGGGGAATGAGAACTATGCTATTTATATTTAATGGCCTTCTTCCTTCTTTTGATTTTTTCTGCTGTTGAGAACTTGGAATCAATTCGTTGCTTTCTTCTCTCTTATCCGGCTCAGCGAGAATTCTGGTGAAGGGAATCATAAATCTGTGAATCATCTCATTTGGTTCTTCGAGGTCATCGTTCTTAAACATATCTCTTTTGTCTGAATTGTTTGATTTTTCTTTGTTATCTTTTGTTTTCTATTTTCTTCTTGTTTCAATCATAGCAGGAGGGTGTGTGTTGTTTGTGCGAAATCTGCTCATACTTGTCTGAATCTCCTTGATCTGAAAGGGTAGTTGGCAAGAGAATTTTTTTGCATTGAATTAATCATCATTCGCATACAAACGACAAAGATACATTTTAGTGATTGGTTTGCATATTAGAAGGCATTTTTGAAAATGTTTTAGCATTTCATTTGATTCAATTGAGAACCAATTGATTAAGGACATTTCATATTAGTGTTTGATAGCGAAAATGACTCTTTCTTTTTCCCTTAAATAGGTGTTCATTGAAAAAAAACATGTTCTTATCATATTTATTGCATATTTTTGGGAATTGAGTCATCATTCCATCAGTTTCACTTTCGTACACCCTTTAAGTAAAGAACAGTTGTAAAAAGAACGCTAATTAAAAATTATCTAGAACATTTTTTTGTTTTTAGGATCTTCCACCAATAGTAGACTAGGGTTAGCACTTTGGATTAGGCTATGAGTACAACTCTCCAAAGTATTCAAAACAAACATTAGCATCTTGAGCTAGGGAGAGTCAAATCCAATTGTCGTATTGGTTTTCTGGGATCCCCCTCTCACACAGGGGTTACGCATGAGGTCGCATTCGGGTGAATTATGGAGATTATCCATCCGTGGTTCAACTGTTTTGTAGTGGTCAAATCATATATTGGGGGTCACTTGGAGGTATACAAATGATTATGTGTGGGAGCCTCTTGGGTTGATTTCAGACTTGTTATCCTGCCTATATGTTTCGGATCGGACTGTCGAATGTACCCACCCAGGGACTCACAGCGAATTGGTGTCTTTAGTTGCCATAATATTTAGGTACTTACAAAAGGTGATGGTGAAGGGAAGTCTCACTGTACCTGGAACAGACATTGGTCAAACTCACTCTGGCTCCTTGGAGGGTAAATCCACAATAACTGTGTGGAAGATTTCACCAAGGTGAAAGTCCGTTAAGGAGGTCGCCATTATAACTGTTCCACCATATCCTAGCCCCTTCTTGACTTGATTGCACGATGTTGGATTTCATCACCAACTAGTAAGATCATCGAGAGAAGTTTTGTTTGCTTGGTTGATTCCTAGATTTTATTAGCATATGTTGTTTCTTTTTGTTAGTTGGCCCTAGATTTTCAGTGTGTTCTGTTATTATCCACAATTGAGCCTATAAACGATAAAGGTCTTCGTCGATCATCTAGGATGCAAGGGATGCCTCTGGAAGGCTATCAAGCCTTACCTCCTAACCCTCCAGAAGAAAACTACCAAAGAGAGGTAGAAAATCAATCCAACGCTGGAAGTGATATTTCTCCTCTGTTAGATAACTCGGAAGGCACTTTGGTCATAGTTGAAAATCCCACTACATCTGTGTCGGTAAATCCTCTTGAGCCACTTTTTGTTCATTTAGACTCCCTTGGGAACATCATAGATGAAGAGATCCCATGATTACCGGAGAGGATCTTTACCGAAATATATATGGGATCCACAAAACCAATCTTTGCTGACGAGTATAGGACTCCTGTTCATCCTAGCACCATGGTAGATACCAATCCCACACCTACTCATTCTTTATGGAGGACTTCATCGGGACGCGATCTCTATGAACATTTCAAATCCTTTCGACAACCCTTTCATCTTCATGACCCTCCTAGTGAAACATGACCATCTAGTCAAACCATGAATCACCTAGTCGATCAGGTTATTAACCCTACTACTATGCCATCACAATTCCATCCTAATTCTGGAATCATCACCTCTACTCATCCCCAAAGAACTTCAATCTCTACCCCTTTTTCTACAAGATTTTACTCTACAGCTCCACATGTTCCACATGATCCTGCTGGGACATCTTCTCACCCGAGAACGCAAACCCCTAGTGGCTAAACACAACTGGTTGGAGGGAAACCACCATCCAACAAACCTTTTCCTCCTACAGGACTACCTTTCCATGGAGGGCCTACCCCTCCCATGGGACAACCCCCTTTTCATGCTCCTCCTGGAGGGAAACCTCCATTTTCCATTCAAACCCCAGTCATAAATCCACCGCTGGCAGGGGGTCAACCGTCGTTTGCTGGAAACCCTTCACAACCCTCGGGAGTATCTTCAGGAGGCACTTTTACTCAACCCCACATTGGAGGGCACTCGTATAATAACCCACTAGGGGGAGTATCCAATCATGTCCCTTCTGGAACATCTTACAGACAATCTTATCTGGACGGAATCCCAAACTCCACCTGGAGTTCTCCAGGACCGCAGTATTATCCTCCTCATGGGTCTAATGTGTATCTGCCTCTGGGATCTACTCCTTACCATTTGCAAGGGAAAAATGTTTATCCTCCTCATGGGAAAATAAATCACCCAGACTATAATGTTCAAAACCCACCAGGTTATGCCAATGTTTCTCATCCATCATTGAATCCTATTTATCCCGGCCAGCAACAACCATATGTAGGAGGACCTACTGGTTACAACTATCCACCGAACCCCGTTTATGGTCCTACTGGTGTTCTTATGCCGCACCAGTATCATCCACAAATTAACCACAACTACCTTTCCTTGCGACTCTGGATCTCCTAGACTTGTCTCAGTTAACTAATGATCATATTTCTCATTCACCGGTTTGGCCAGTCATTCCAGCTAAACTTCCTTCTGATATTCTGAAATTTGACAGAAACCCTGGCGAAGATCTGAACAACCATGTGATGAAATTCCATTTGTGGTATTCATAAAACTCCCTCAAGGATGATTCTATACGTTTGCATATTTTACAGCAAACACTTACCAGTTCGAAAACAAAGTGGTATATTGAACTACCACATGCTTCTTTCCACGATTTCAATTCTCTTGCCATGTCTTTCCTCACGCACTTTCAACTGCCTATTCGCTACGAGATGGGTACTTAACTCTTGACCTCCCTTTGTCAAACTAACTCCCTGCATATCTCTGACCATATTCATGAGTGGAGGGGACGACGAAGGATGATCAAGGTAGTCATTCCTGACATACTATTGGTGGAATGGTTTACTAAATCACTATTACCCCCGATCGCTCGCGATGTTGCTATGGGGGGTGCGGTAAAAAAGGAACAAGCCATCACTCGGGCTCAGTATTTGGATTTGGTTTATTCCCAATATGGTACTTTGTATGATTTTCTTCTGAATGTTGCTCGAGATAATACTGATCCATCTAAGCCGTCATCCTCATCTCATGCGGATGGTGTTATCGGTTTCGTCAAAACTCAATCTTTTTCCCAATCGACCACACTCTCCTCTACCTCCCCCCAAACTCATATCTCTAAGGTGAATGCAATTCAATCTACCCCTTCACAAAAATCCAAAGGTAAGAAGAATACAAAGAATAAATCAAAAAATAATAATGAACAACCAAAAAATCAAACACCCGCTACTGAAAAGAAATCACAACGGAAACTGAAATTCCCATGTATCATTTGTGGTGATGATCACTGCACTCATGACTGTCCACTTCGCAATGAAGTCGCCAAAATTTTCCAAGTAAAGTCACAACCCACTATGCTTACTCAACCTTTCCCACAGTAGCAATCCATGGTTGCTCAAACCCCCTCTCCTGGGGGCAGTTCTAGTGATCTTCATGATGAGGCCTCATTAAGTGAAAATATTTATATGTTTAATGGGATCAATTTGACCACTCGCTCTAAGACATATGACACATCAGGTAACCTTAAAAAAGGAAAAGACACTAATGATACCTTTAATTTACCAGATCCATCATCATCCTCCATTAGTATTCCATCGGTTAATCCTCCATATGGACCACTCCAGATTGAGAAACCCACATTTGACTCTATCTTATGCTCTCCTAAGAGCACTATACGTAAAGCTACCTTTAATCCTAGTTCACGTGCCACCTATAAATACAACATTGTTGAATATTTGGCTCAAGCACCATGTCCTATGTCTACGTTAGAAGTTCTACAACACTTCCCCAGTCAACGTAGAACACTCTTGGCCACTCTTGGCGCTATTGATCCTGAGTCATCCAATCAGATCATGTTTAACCTGGACAATTATGCGTCTCAACTCATCCACCGAACTATTCTAGATGAGGGAGCCTCGACTTGAGTCATGTCTTTGGCGTGTTGGAAAGGTTTAAAATCGCCAGCACTCAACAAATCCCCAACAATGTTACACGCCTTCGACAGGCGAGGTTTTCATCCCCATGGGATTTTACAGTCCCTGCCCATCCAATTGGGTGGAAAAAATGTTACTATTGATGTCGAGGTGGTCGATGCTCCCCTCGATTACAACTTGTTACTTGGAAGAAGTTGGTTTTATGCTATGATTGTTGTTGCCTCATTAGTTTTTCGGTGTGTCCAATTTCCTCATCAGGGAAAAATTGTCACTGTTGATCAGTTCGATTTCTGCACGACCGATTCTTGTGTTCTCGCTACCACCAATATTCCTTTCTTGGGAGACCACAAGATCATGTATGAAAGAATTGGTGCTGGCTTACTGAAATATTCTAGCCTCATGGGTACCTTCCCTACACCACTTCCACCGACTACACATCATATTGCCACCATCAACATGATTTTGACCCCATCTTATCAATCTTTGGAATCATCTGACTCTTGGATTGTACCTTGTCCATTGGAATTCTATGCACTAGGTGACACTGTACCACTTAGTCCAGCTGAAACATCATACGTTTCTATCCAATATGCTTCTCCCTCAGTAGATGACCAACATCTATTGGTGCCTGACATTTCCTCGATGCAATCACGGTTGATTTCCTTATCATCTGTGATCGACTACATTTCCCCAACTTTTCCTTCAGATGAATCTATTCTAGAGATGCTTCGCATTGACAAGTTACCTTGGGATAATAACCATCACTGATCCTCTTTTCTTCCCCCTCGTGAAGAAATTTGAGAAGATATACAATCTATCTCTCCTCCCAATGTTGATTTTCTATCGTCTCCCATGCTTTCAACTTCCAATGATTTGGATCTGGTAGTAGACATGGTGATTTCTTTGGTAGGGTTATTGGAGCCTGATCTCCTTACTCCTATCATGACCCTTGACATGTGTTCCTTCCCAAGTGATTATCTTCCATCCAATGAAGATCTCTTGGAATCCATGACCGAGTTTTGTCCCTCAACATGGTATCCTTCCAGAGCGTTATCCTCTCGGAAGCCATGATCATGAAGAAACCATGAGCATAGTTTCTCTTCTCTGTAGCAAGATTGTTAAAAAATGAAATAGAGGCCATGAGCATAGTTCTTTTCCTATGTCAAGCTCATTAAAAAATGAAACAATCACCTCTCTTGAACCTTCTTTTCATCCACCCTTCTCCTTTTTCTCATCCAGTAGAGATATTGGTGACAACCTCAAAGTTGGTGAATGAATTGAAGCTTGGAGGGCATGTCTCCAGCCTTTTATGATCATTCTGGAGTTAAGCCACTAGATTTCAAGCTGGGGGCATACCGATATTACTCTTTGTTCTTTCTCATGCTTGTAAATACATGAGAATGCATCCGGGTAAAATTTTATCTCTTTTTCGGACCTGTACGGATACACGAAAAAGGAACCCCCTAGAGTCTCCTTTAATCTCTTTTTAGACTCTCTAAACATGAAAATATTGTCGAGTGATATTGCTTCCTTTCCCACTCATTAAAAGGTTTGAAAGGGCATCTTTCGGGTGATAATTTATCTCTTTTTCAGCCTCGCGAGACTAATATTATGAAAAAGGACAACATTGGAGTCACCTTTAAGTTCTTTTCAGACTCTCTAAACATGAAAAGATTACCGAGCGACCTTGTTCTCTTCATGCTCATTAAAGTATTTCAATAAAATGTCTGTCGAGTGATAGTTTATCTCTTTTTTGGTCTCATCAGACTATTTTATGAAAAAGGAACTGAGAGAGTTCTCTTTTAAGTGTTTTTCCAGAATCTATAATCATGAAAAACCTTCGTGTTTCCTATCTTTCGACTCGTTAAACAAAACATCGACAGGCCCATATGGGACCGAACCCTTAATTCTTCCAGTTTGTTAAATAAAGGAAGAGGAACTTACTGAAGGTAAGTTATATCGAGGATGTGTTACCCTCCTCGAGCTTGTTAAATCAAAAAGATGTACTCATCTATCTAGATGGGGGAAAAATTGAAAGAAGCAAGCCAAGTAGTTTTTGAGAACAGTACCAAGTAACTCTTAGAGTCGCCCTTGAACATGACACTTTTTATTTGTGCACATCTTAATCCGTTGAACCTCTACACTAAACCAATCCTCTAAGTTTTTCTTACTCCTTTGGGTCACCCGATGAAAGTCACAGTATCCACTGCATTATCGTGTTTTGGTCCATTTCACGTTTCTGTTGTTTTGCCTCAGTGTTCAAGGGAAGTATCCGCCTCGAGAGTCAGCCATCACAAATATCTTGTCTCAATACCCATGTCAGTCCATGTTCATTTGATATACCAATTACATCTCTGTGTTTATTTCATGTCATTGATGGGGGATACATCAAGGCCCTCCTTCAACGAGTCTATTCCTGTCGACTTCAACACATTATCCAGGAACTAGACTTAGAAACCAGTTAGTACTTTGGGACCTGCATGCCTCAATGGTAGGCCTCCTCACATTCGACAGTGGGTTTACATCATTGAAATCTGATCGAATGATTCCACGGATGTTCTACTTCAACTCATCCATTCACATTCGTTGGAATGTACTAGAGTACCTTGGGATTCATTGACATTAATGGTGATCTCCCTCGTGCTTGTTAACAGTTTACATCATTGACCGGTAATCAAGTGGTTTCTGCCATGTTCGACATAAATACATCTATTCACATGGTTAGATTCGTACTACATAGGGATCGGTAAGAAGGCCCTGAGTTGATTCATCAATCTTATATGTACTTTGCCCAGGTTGCAAAGGAGTTTCTCTTGAACAATGACACGTATACTGTCACATACATCCACCTTGTATTGGTCATGGATATGTCTTGTCATCTCGTAGATCCACTGTGTATTATTCATGGCTACGATCAATTCAAGTCATAGGAGTATAGATCCACACTGTATCCTCGACAGCTATACCTTTTATCAATACAATTATGGATCTGCATTGTATTTTATGGCAGCCATATCTTGCAAGTCTTTATCACCCAAGCATAGGTATGCCTGCCTTGGGTTTGAAACATGTCATAATATTTGTTGGATGTTTTTGTGCAGCTTCTGTCAGGTTCTCTATGTCTATACCCTTGCTTGAAAGTCTACAAATCATTTCAGTTATCATTTCTCATCTTCTAACTTCATACTTTTGGGGGCAATCTGTTACACATCGAAATTACTCACTTCGTAGTGTCGCAAGTGTCGTCATTACAAGTGTCGCAAGTGTCAATAAAAGAATACTACCATAATACCTATGTCGTACCTATAATGACATCATAAAGACACTTGAAACTCCTCAAACATTTGATTTGGAAGAAGAGGAATGGTTAAATGGGTTTATGAAGCTCTTGCCATTTGAAAGAACCATTAAAATTGAGATTTTAGAGAAGAGTGCTCCCCTATACCTCTCTCGGGAGTGTTGGAACCCCCCTATAGACTATATGGGAGAATTATAACACTGCATCTTCCCTTTTGGAGGAGCACTGCTACTATGAAGAGTGTTGCCCCCCCCCTATACATTACTAGAGAGCATTATAATGCTCTGATTTCTCTTTTGGAGGAGCGCTACCTATTCTGGGCAACAGTTGGCTTGTTGAGAAGAATGGGGGAAAGATCTCTTCAATCTTTGAAGGTAGTTGGATTCGAATCCTTGGTCAAGCCATGATCTTAGGGAAGATCCCTAACTGAAGGAAGAAAATCCTCAACTTACCCCAAAGATATCTCAAGTGGTTGGGCCTCTCCAAGCCTATATAAGTAGGATTTCTTATGGTGAAAAGGGGGAATGATTAGAAGTATGAAACCCATGATCTCATAGGAAAAACACAGTGAAGTGGAGGAGAATAATCAGTGAAGTTATTTTCATTCTGATCGTGGGTCCTTTGAGCAAGGGCTAGACAAGGAAGACTTGATGAAGCTTCTGCATTCACATCTACGGTTGTAAGTTTCCTTCATTATTGTTCTCATCAATATAATATGCTTGGCCTGTTTCTTTCTAGTTTTTTCTTAATCTCACATGAACTTGTCTCTAATAGATAGGTCTATTTCGAGCTAATATCAGTAGAGTAGGAAGTGGTTGTACTTTTGTTTGTCTACAAAGCTTATCGAGGAGCGAAAGATTGGAGCTCAACTCGGACCGTGTAGGGACAAACACTGGTAAAAGGTACTTCTTTTCTCCTTCCTCCTCATAGATTAGTTTATATAGACCTAAAAGGAAGTCATTGTCCATGATAAGCATATTTTGTCTTAAGAGTTAAGAGTCTAGCTTTCAAGAGGAGACCTACCTGTCCGCAGGGAGATTTTCCTTCAACAGAGATAATGAAATGGCCTTGGTTTGTATTTATATGAGGTACGTTAGCAAGGATCATAAAATACAAATTTCATAAACATATGTTTAAAATATCTAATAACAAGGTTTTAGTATCGAGTAGAAATGTTAGCCATCAGAGGGCTACACATTAAATATCATTTCAAGACCTATATATATATATATAGCATCCATATTGTCCTCAATTTGCAATAGGTATAACATTATAATATGGAAACTTAGCATATATATATATAAAGTTTATCAATTTACTGAGTCTTACGGAATAGGACTTAGGATAACTTTGAAATATATATTGTTAAGTATGGATTTTCTCAACTCATTATAGTATAGCATAATGCACCTTAGGTGGCGAGAAGTTATCAAGGAAGGGAAGTAAAATAGATTGTTATGGTTGAATAAATAATATATATATAGGTATAGATATATAATTATTTTAGAATTTAAGGTTTGTCATATAATGGTATTAGAGTTGTAGGTTACATCTCTTGGCCTTTTTATGGGCTTTATCACAGATAAAATCAAACATGTAGAATTTTCTTGATTTTCTTCTTAACTTTAGGAAGAAAAATAAATTGAATTTACAGAAAAAAAATGATAGAAGTACATGATTTTTAGGGAGAAGAATATCATCAAGACAATCATGAACAAGTTAATGTAGGTGATGGACATCTCTGGGTGGATCTGAATAATGACATTAATTCAGAAATTATAAAGACAATAACATATATGAGAGAAGAACTAAAAACAACGAGAGAAGGTAATCAAAGAATTATAAAGACTCAAGAGGAACTAAATGCAATTCTGGTGGAGAAATTATACAATAAAAATACTGATAAAAATAAGAAGGAGAATTTTAGCAATTCTAAGATAGCCAAACCAAATAAGAAAGAAAGAAAATTGGAGTATCCCGAATTTGAGACAAAGTCAATATACAAGGATATGAAAGACATGGAAACATCTACTCAAATTAGTTCTAGTCCTAAACAAATAAAAAAAAATAAACCTAAACAACATGATGAAGTCATGGGTGAATTTAAGAATATTAAACCACCAACCTTCAATGGGTAAGTGGAGACTGGAAAGGAAGTAGAGGCATGGCTCTTTGGTATGATTTTTTTTTTTCAAATCTACAATTATTAAGGCAAGCTTAAAACCCAGATGGCTATTTACAATCTGACAGAAAAAATTAGGCATATGGTGGTGGGATATAAAAAAGTGAAAAGTATTAAGAAAAGTAAAATCACTTGGAAAACCTTTAAGAGATATTTTAAGAAATAATACATGTCTGAACAATATTATAAGGGTAAAGCCAACAAGTTCTATAATTTGAAACCGAGAAATATTACAATGAAAGATTTATGTAGTGAGTTTATATTTTTTTGTGTTATGTGCCTTATGTTGTGGATGAAAAACCAATGATTCAGTTACTTTTTAGTTTCTTAACTACTTGTTATAAAGATGGAGTTGTGTTTGATAACCCAAAAAAATTGGAAGAAACCATTAGGCAAGCCAAGCTTTGTTTTGAGCAGTATAAAAATCGAAATGAGAATTCTAATAATTGGAATGGGAAAAAGGTTGAGAGGTTTGACCCTAAGAAGAAAGGGAGAACTTACTCTAATAGAAATTTTGATCAGATATTTCAGGGAAATAATAATTTTAGAACAATTAATCCCTTCAACCATTTTGAAAATAAGGGTGCCAAACCACCAACCTTCTTCAAAAAGAAACTACCCAAAAAGAGACAACAAATTGTTGGGAATGTAGTTGTTCTCATTACTATAAAGAGTTTCCTCTCATGAAGAAAGGAAATAAAAATGTACAAATAGTACAGGAAGCAAGTATAGTTGGTGAGCTGGCAAGGTCTACACCAAAAATCAACACAGCCTTGGAAAATCGATAGGTATATCATCAAACTTCAATGATGGAAATTGAAGGTATGACACACAATCAACCAGTTATTGCTTTAATTGATCCAAGTGCCAGTTTTAGTTATATTTCACAAAGATTTGTAGAAATATGTAAGTTAAATACAGAAAATTTTGAAAAATCCTCGTTAGTACAATTAGCTACAAGAACAAAAAGGAGAATTACATATGTTGTTAAAAACTGTGAACTTTGAATGAATGAATTAGGAACACAAATAGACTTAAACATATTACCTTGAGGGTATTGTGATGTTATAATCGGTATGGATGGGCTGAAAAAGTTTAAAGTGGTCTTAGATTGTTACAATAAATCATTTACATGTGTACATGAGAGGGGTAGCAATATAAACATTAAAGGACTATCAAGACCTGTTAATGTTGAACCTAGTATTATGGGGTTGGAATTGATAACAAAGAGGACCAATATTGTCAATTGTGGGCATGGAGTTGGTATTGGAATAGATAGAAAAATAATCACATAGATGTCGATAAGTTTGGTATAAAAGTATCAACAAAAAATGTCTCGACCATTCAATGCTTAAGTCGGGTCGGAAACAATTTTCTTGACAAGTCAAACCCTAATTCGAGTTGAAACAATTAAATGGGTCAAGATGACTATCTAAATGAAATGAAGAAATAATAAAGTCAAATGTTTCAACAAAATGCAGTAGATATCAAGAAGTGTGGTATAAATATCTCAACAAGCATTTGAAGTTGAAGAAGTTGAAAAAGTTGAAAGTTGAAGTGAAAGAAATTGGGGGTCGAAATCAAAGGTTGAAATTGAAGTGGTTGAAGAAATCGAAGGTCAAATTCTGATAAGTAGAAGAATTTGAAGGTAAAAGTTGGATAATTAGAAGAAGTCAAAATTGAAGAAGTCGAAGATCGGAGCTGAAATTGAAACCGATGCAAGTCACGAAGACCAAAGTCGAATTAGACAAGTCAGTTTTATGCTAAGTCGATTCGGTCCAAAAAAGTAGTAACCAAAATATCGAAGTCAAAGAAAACTTAAATTTGGAAATACAAGTCAGGTCGGGGTTGAAGCAATTTGGGTGGACCATAATCAAAATACTCAAGTAATAATTTCTCCTATTTGAGTCAACCAAAAAGATGTTTTTCAGTCGAATGAGGAAGAAAATATGAAAAATGGTGAATAGCAAGTCAAATCTTTAGTGAGTAATAGTTGAGAGGGAACTGATTTTAATATCCACCATAAAGTAAATTTTTTACAATTTGAGTTTAAATAGTCAACAACAAAGGAGATATGTGGAGGTCAATTTATACATTCATGAAAAGGTAAAATGTATTGAAGTCGATCTGGCATTCGATTACGAAAGGAAAATATGGGAAAGTTTCTTTCAAAGAACCACTTGTATTGGCCACCCCACACATTTCCTGGGGAAAATTTTAGCGGGTCGGCTAATAGGGAATGTTCCACACAAAACCCATATCGTAGAATTGTATAATTTTTTTCCAACACTACATAATTTTTATATGAAATGAATGTCTAATTTTGTGTATGAAAAACAATTATTGAAATCACCATTTGTGTTAGTTAAATGAAGGGGTGCAATGTTTCATTACTAAAATACACAATGTTTCAATATTATACCTTTTGGAAAGTATATAATAATACAAACAAGGTGAAAGGAAAGTGTCTCTGTGGTCTACATAAAAAGATCATAAACAAGTATAGATTTCAAGGAAGAAAGTCGAAGATACTTATGAAGTGAGTGTGGAAGTGTGGAGAAAGGAAGCACTAATGTCCATTACTAATTAAATTTTAAAGATAGGAAGTTGATGCTTCCTAGGTTTGGTGCCCTAAATAAGGGAGTTGGTGCTTCCTAGGGTTGGTGCCCTAAAAAAAGGGAGATGGTTCCCTAAAATAAGGGAGTTGGTGCTTCCTAAGGTTGAAACCCTGAACAAGGAGATTAGTGTCTCCAAATCATTATTGTACCTTGTATTAATGTATTGATTTTATATTCAAGTTTAGTATTGTTGATCAATTATTGTTAATAAGTTCAAATTATTAAAAGTTTAAATAATTAACCAATATCGATTCACCCTCACCTCTCAATATTGACCAAGTTTCCAACTATTGGTATTAGAGAGAGCCTTCTGCATAGTCTAACAACTGGAAGGTATATTCTAAAGTAATGGATCAAGAAGAGGGAATGTATTCCACCAAAGAGCCTCTGTTCAAAGGGAATGATTATGCATTCTATAGTGTGAGAATGAAAAGTTATCCCATGGCCCTTGTATGTGATGTTTTTCAATATGTTGAAATTGGTTATACTACACCATATACTCCACCTACTGATATTGGTGCAAAGAAGTTATGGAATGACTATTCAATAGTAGTCAATGTTATTCTAGGAGGATTAACCAATCATATATTTGTAAATTTAATGCACTATAAGTCGGAAAAAGAGATATGAGACAAACTAAAGGTCATAAATGAAGGAGACAACAAATTCAAGGAATCCAAACTACAAACCTATATAACTCAATTTGAAAATTTGAAGATGAAGGAGGAAGAAAACATAGCTAAATATCTTCAAAGAGTTTATGAAATCATCAATTCAATCAGAGAATTAAGAGAAGAACTCAAATACAAACCAATTTTCCAAAAGATATTGAGATCGTTAGCTATGAGGTATGATGCTAAAATTTATACCCTTGAAGATAAACCAGATCTTGATAAGCTCATAGTGGATGAACTACATGGGATCCTCACAACATATGAGATGAGAATAGGACAAGAAAAAACAGAAAAAGGAGAAACAACCTTAAAGGAATCAAAATCAAGGAAGAAGCAGGAGTAGGTACCTAATGAACATTTATCAGAGATATCTGATGAATAAGTATCTAAATTTATGAAGAAACTCAAGAAAGGGACTTGTAAATACAAGGGGAATTTTCCTCTAATATACTTCAAATGTGGAAAAGTTGTATGCTTTGCTACATGATATCCATATCCCAAGAAGGAGGATAGTGATGATGAATAAATTCATAATCATAAAGAACATAAGAAGGGTACAACAGAGAACAAAAACAAATACTACAAACAAAAGAAGAATCTCTACACCAAATAGGACAAAAACTCTTTTGAAGAAAGTGAATATGAAGATTCAAAACATCTATTTATGGGAATCAACACTCAAAATAATGATGTAGATGATGAAGAAAACTCTGAAATTGAAGGAGAAGTAGACCTAGAAGCATAACTGATTAGTTCTCTTGAGGACCTAATAAAGTATAAAAAGAAGAACAAACTATTGAGGGAACGAATTCAAGACTTTGAAGAATCACATCAATGAAGAGAAATATATGCATCAAGAACCATCAAAGAATCATAACAAATCATGAGTGATTTGAAGTCCCAACTCTTAGAAGATAAAATAATTGAAGAATTCATTTTAAAACAACTCGATGATAGAGAATAAGTATGTGAGAAGATAGAATATGATATTTAGTTGCTAAAAGGTGAACTTGAGAAAAAAAAAAAGGGATCAAAATTTGAAAATAGTTCAAAGATATCGGATGAAGTTATCAGTAGTTAGAGGCCACCAAACAACAAGACTAGTTTGGAATACACCCAAGAATCAATTTCTACATGATAAGGATCTGTCAAAATACCAATAAATTATGCAAATTCTCTTAAAATATCGTTAATAAGATAAAATAATAAGGAAAGGATGATGACATTGGATATCGTCCCAAATAAACAGAAATCAAAACCTCCACTAAAGAAAAATATTACAAGAATAATACAATCACCATAAGAAATCCCTCTAACATATATTAGTATATCTTCCTTGAATATTGTTATTCCTGCAATAATTTTGGACACAAAGCAATACATTGTAAATCCTATAGAAAGTGCAATCCAAAAAATGTCCAATGAGGTCATAAATTCAATACAAATGAACTAAAATATATTTTTTTCTCTCCATTAAAAGATTACAATATGGAATTCCTCAAATGTAATAACTATTTACATGAAGCTAGTGAATGTATATTTTCAAAGTATGTCAAATAAATAAATATTCGCAACAATAAAAAAGTATGGAAGAAAATGCAAGTAGAGAAAACAAAGTGTAAAGTAGCCTTGTATGCTAATAACAAAGTATTTCATTTTTATATAGATAATGGATGTTCAAAACACATGATAGGAGATCAAAGAAAATTTCTCAAGTTAACGAAGAAAGAAAAATGAAAAGTTACCTTTGGAGATAATGTGTCAGCCAAGATACTTGGAAAAGACACTGTTAGCATAGGGAATCACAAGACCAAAGTAGAAAATCTACTTTTAGTGGAAAATGTTAAGCTTAATATCCTCATTGTAAGTCAAACATGTGATCAAGGTCACATACTTACCTTTGATTCTGAGAAATGTGAGATAAGAAGAGAAGATATTAGTAAGCTAGTGGCAATTGCACCAAGAACATCCAACAATATGTACATCCTTGACATGGAAGGAGAATAAAAAAGTTGTTTAGGTTAAGAATATGAAATTTTCCTATGGCATAGAAGGTTGGTACATATAATGTTTCAAAACTTAATCAAACCCAATAAGAAGGAGGAAGTAAGGGATCTTCCAAAGATTATAAATTCTTCAAATCCTATTTTTAAACAATTTCAAATAGGGTAGACAAAAGTCAGGTTCAAGACAAAAGAGTATTCTTCATCAAGACCCTTGGAGCTTATTCACACTCACCTATGTGGTCCTACTAGAACTAGAAGTATACATGGAGAAAATTACCTTATGTTGGTCATTGATGACTACACAAGAATCACATAGGTATACTTTCTAAAAGATAAATCAGAAGCCTTTGAAAAGTTTAAGGTATACAAAGGCTTTGTGGAAAATGAAACAAATATCCAAATTAAATGTATGAGATCATACAATGGAGGAGAATTCACCTCTAAAGAGTTCATTAATCTTTATGAATATCATGGAATCAAAATACAATTTGCATCTCCTAGGTCTCCTCAACAGAATGGAGTGGTTGAAAGGAAGAATAGAACTGTCCAAGAAGCTAAAAGAACCATGATGAATGAAGATAAACTTCCAGATATGTTTTGGATATATGCAATATACCCATCATTTCACATACTCAATCGAGCACAATTGATATCTAACCATGACAAAACACCTTATGAACTATGGTTTGGTAGGCCAACATTAGTGAAATACTTTATAGTCTTTCAAAGTAAGTGTTACATACAAAAGGATGTTGATAATATAGGGAAATTTGATCCAGTATCAGATGAAGAAATATTTATCGGATATTCACCTAAAAAAAGGCTTATAGATGTTATAACCTAAGACTACATAAAATGGTGGAAAGTGCCAATGTAAAGATATATGATCTAAAGTTAAGAGAAGTGATACCCTAGAATGTATCAGCATATGATGATAAAAGTAATGGAGAATATCATAATGAAGAATTTGATGAAGAACCTAAAGAAAATGAACCCTACATTGATTATGAATATCATCACGAAACACCCTTTCCAAAAGATCCATCAAAAAGAGTTGAAAAGAATCATCCTGAAAGTCAGATTATTAGAGATAAAAATGCAGTAGTGGAAACAAAAAGGAAAATCACATTTGACTCAAAAAAAGAAAGGTTATCTCTGATAAAACCTAAGTCATGTAAATATGTAATGACCCCTCTGTTATGACTAAGAAAGCAAAGAACAAAAGGTAATTTTTTTTTTTTTAAAGCATTAGGAAATTAACGTCAAAACATAATTCATAGAAGTTCCTAATCAATGCCATCATAATTAAAAGAATTAAAAGTGACTCATTGTTGTAGCCCATAACGACGCAACCAACACATCAATCATAATTAGTAATGACACATAATTAACACATCATCACATTGTATAACAACACAAAATCAACAAGTATCATAAATGGCAACGCAAGATAATCTCATCATATAAATATAACACAGAGAAACTACATGCCCAACCTACCTTGGAAGGTTAGGACCTCTAATACACATAAGAAATGATCAAAACCAAGATTCATCCAATTGATTTTGACCATTTAATGTCTCAAGAATGGTGATTGTTCTAAGGAACAAGGAGGTGTCTACATACCACTAACACAATCAAGTCCAAAACCAATTAGCTAAATCAACAACATCAATGATAATCAATGGCGCAATAGTGTTCTAATAACCAATCACACATTAGATAAATTCCAAGGCACAAGAGAATTTAATGTTGGATTACTGAGAGGGGGGGTGAATCAGTAATAACGTAACTATAATCCTTTTTCTTCAAATGTTATATCAATGTAGAATTATTATCCAATAATGAGCAGTAATAAATAAACAATCACACACATGCACAATACACCAGTGTTTTACGTGGAAACTCAAATCGGGAGAAAACCACAGAATTCTTTTTCTTATATGTCTTGAAGAATTACATTCATTGGAAGCACCAACTTCCTTTGTTTTCAAGCTGCAACTGGAAGGAGGTTCCAACCTCCTAGTTTCTCAGGCTACAACCTGAGGGAAGCTCCAACTCCCCAATACTCTGGCTATAACTAGAAGGAGGCTACAACCCCCTATGTTCTCTATCTACAACTGGAAGGTTGCTACAACCACCTGTCCTTGCCCCGTCCTGCCACCCTGAAGTAGAAGTAGAATGATGGAACCACTGTCACTCTATCACTATGAGATATATCACTGTAAACCTGTACTAATAAATCTGAACCATGCATCAACCTGTACCTCAACCTGTAATCAACCTGTAATCAACCTGTACCATAAACAAGTGCATCAACCATGCACCAACCTGTAATCAACCTGTACCATAAACAAGTGCATCAACCATGCACCAACCTGTAATCAACCTGTACCATAAAGAAGTGCATCCAAACATGTACCAAGTATGTACCAATCATGTGTCAACTACTCATTAACTATGACTCATCAATATGTACCAACATCATCAACTATACACCTCATGTATGTGCCAACTCATCAACTACTGTCTCAACCATGTACTCAACATGTACCTCAACAAAAATCCCTCATCAATTTCATCATCCAAATCTGATTTGTATCTCTGTAATAGACCTGGTGTATATGATCACATTCCTGCAATCCTTCCTTAACTTTTAAAAACAAAAGACTAGCATTTTCATCAAACTTGTTTTTAGTCTCACATGCCTAGTTTTGGATTAGTCAACAACCCTAACTTGAAGTAATCATAACTTTGAACCTGTAATGTATAAAAATATAAAACTGATACACAATGTTCTTCAGTGTGTTTTATGAAATTCTTCCAAGTGGCACTACTTGGAACCTCTCATAAAAGGATTTATAGCAAAAATGGCATACCTTGTTGAATTTTGGCTTATTCTAGAGAGCGACCTTATATAGAGTGCCCCACACAAAATATTTTATGAAATGATATGAAACTGTTAAACAGCCTACTATAGATAGTACCCTAACCAACACATTTTGGCTCACTGAATTTGGATCTGTTATGAAGAAGTTATGACGTTTTTACCCGAAACACCTGATTTTGACTAGTTTCAGGACTGATCACAAACCCTATTTTCCACAGAGTGTAACTCCCAAAATACAACGACCCACAAGCTTAATTTTTAACCACAGATACTTGGATTTTTTTTCTCACTTTAATAGCAATTTCAGGATCTGAATCATTATAGAAAACAAGTTATAGCGAAAATGGTGAGATGACCTGAAAATAACATACCTTAGAAAGCACCATCAAAAGAATTTATCCTTCATTGCATTTCGGCCTTCTTTTCTTCACTTTCATCAGAATTTTGACTTAGATATCATTTGTAAACCTAAGACACCTATATATATTCAATATGCTCAAGTGTGTTTCAAATGAGAGATCCTTGCCTCTTATTTATACTCTCCAAGTAGCTTCCTTAAAAACATATTCTAGGTCACTTGGCCCCACTTTCCTTATTTTAGGGTTGGGTCCACT
>ML813086.1:124818-138662 GCA_009831015.1 Picea engelmannii
TGGCTGGAACTAACATTCCTACCCCACTATAGATGCCATACTTGGCCTCTCTCAACATACCGGATCTCACCAAGCTTACCAATGATCCTATATTGCATGATGCCACATGGCCTGCAATGCCAACCAAACTTCCTTCAGACATATAAAAGTTTGAAGGGAAGGCAAGGGATGACCCCGCCAATCATGTCATGACCTTTCATCTATGGTGTTCCTCCAATAGCATCATGGAGGATTCCATCAGACTGCGATTATTTCAACGCACACTTACTGGCCCATCAGCCAAATGGTATGTCGAAGAAAAATCAGGGTCCCACACGACCTTTGAGTCCTTGGCCAAAGCATTCTTAACTTTCTTCCAATTACCCATCCGCCATGATAATGGTCTAGAACTACTGTCTAATTTCAAACAGACCTTAGCCACCCACATCGCTGACCACATTCATGAGTGGCGTAGGCGACGTAGTTTGTGTAAAGCAGAAACCACCAAGCAACAATGCCTTGACTGGTTTCTTAGATCACTTGTCGCTCTCCTTGGTAAGGATGTAGCTTCCACCTTCCCCCAATCTGAAGAGGAAGCCATCAACAAGGCTCAGCAATATGACCTCATTTACGCACAATCAGGATACTTATACACAATACTTCCTGATCTGCCAAAACCTGTGTCGTTTGGCCAGGACAAACCTGGGATGTCTCACTCAGCAGACGGACTCATAGGTGCCACCACACACCATGGTCCACAACCCCAACCACCACCGATGTATGGAACACCTCAATACCCGCCGGCATATGGGGGCACTTCTTACTACCCCCCACCCCCTTATCAACAACCGTATCCTGTTGCTATACCTCCACCCATTAGTGGACCACCACCGACACCTCCCATACATCCACCTATTCCCACAACCAGTGGTACCCCCTCAACATCAGCCTATAGTACTAGTGAAAGCACGATGCCTTCCTATGTACCCTATGGATCGGTACCACCACAAAATCCATACTTTCCCTTTCCGGGTCCTCCACAACCCATGGCTCCCCCACATCCTCATGTGGGGGTAAACTTTGTTCAACCCTCTGCTGCTCAACAATACCAAAATTTTGAACAGTTGAACACATCCAACCCATCGAACAATACCAAGAATAAAGGAAGGAATAGGAATAACAACAATCTTGGTCAAGGCGGGAATCAACCCCCACAGCATCCACCCACTGGGGGCAACCAACACCAAGGGAACCAAAACCCCCAGGGGGGCAATAACAACAAACGCCAAGGGCGGAATACTGTTAAAACTATCCACCCTTGTGCTCTTTGTGGTGTGTACGGTCATTACACTCACCATTGCCCCCAGATTGCTAATTTCAAGAGGTTGAAAGACTCTGGGGGCCTTCCCCCCTCCCCAGCGCAACCTGCCCCGCAACAGGCACAAAAACAATATGCACAACAACCCCCTCCCGCCGTACTACAAAATCCTATCCCACATCAAGGTGTCATAAACACCCAGCAGGACACGCAGCATCCCCCACCTCAGGTGGGCCAATACCATAATCCCAACAATCCAGTAGAGCGAACAATTCTCCTCACCAGTGAGGAAGCAATTCTTTTGCAAACACACAATCGTCAGTATCCTACAACAACTGAGTCTACTCCCATCTCTGCCGAGACAAACCCCACACCGAAGGGACCCCCATTGATGATCCCTCACCCTTCCGCCGAACCACCATTACGCATCCCTCGCATACCCTTGCACAGGAATGTTCACAACCCACAGGCTAGGGCAGCGCATAACTACATCTTGGTAGATGACTTAGCGCAATCCCCGGCTGCCATGTCAGTTCTGGAAGTCCTCCAGAGTTGTCCAACGCAGCGGAAATCACTACTTTCTACCTTCGGGGCAGTCGACCCTGTCGATACTCGACTCATCACTTTTGACCTTGATAGCTGTGAACCTCGTCTTCCCGCCGCAGTTGCTATTCAAATACCAGTCAAAATACGAAACATCACCATCCATCAGTGTATCATCGATGAAGGGGCGTCTACCTGCATCATGTCCAAAACAGTATGGTAGAAACTTGGTTCCCCGGACCTCTTACCCTCCGCCATCACATTACGAGCTTATGACGGAAGGCCATCATCCCCCGAAGGGCTCTTCCAAAATGTCCCCGTAGAACTCGGGGGAAAAACCATTCTCATTTACATTGAAGTTATCGACGCTCAACTCGATTACAATATCTTCTTTGGCCGTACCTACATGTATTCTATGAAGGCAGTGGCATCATCCGTCTTTCAGACAATCATGTTCCCTCATAATGGAAAGATTGTGACCATTGACCAAGTCTCGTATTACGAGCCTAACCCATATGCCAATCTCGATAACATCCTTCCTCTCATTCACACCAACAAAGACGTATATCCACTCATCGAAATGGGTCCTGGGATTTTCAAAGATCCATCCTTGTTAGGGACGTACCATGGAGCACCACCACTCCTTCCCCCTAGCCAAGTATGCATTGTTTCCTCTAAGGAAACTCTCGAGGAGGATTCCCATCCTCCTCAGGAGGCTTCAGTCATTCCTGACGTCTCAACAGTCGCAGCACCACTCCCACAGGAGCCTCCTGCGCACTCGTCGACCCGTCCAGTCCATGAATCCACCCCCCCTCAAGGGCCTAGTCCCATTTGGGAGACAGTTCCCCGACCCCTCACTCAAATTCCCTTCTTTTACACTCCACCCGGTATAGAAGATTTCCAGGTAGCCGCAACACTCACCCTACCCAATATGGTGCTAGCAATCCTAGTGTGGTACTTACATCCACCTGAGATGGTCCCTCGCCCACAGGAAGGACTCCCCATGACAATTCCTGTCATCACTCCCACTACCCCCACTACCCCCATACTCCCTACCCCCCCTGCTACCGCTGGGGGAAGGAGACCGAAGAAGGAGCCCATAGCTCCACTTCCGCCGCGCATTCCACCACCTTGCGCATTGTGTGACAAAGAGGGTCACCAAACCAACAACTGCCCATCACTACCGGAATTAGGGAATTTGATTCCCCCCAATCCAACCCCCACACCACCCATTACTACTGCTACCACTCAACCTTCCAGTAGTAAAGGATTGAGGACCAAATTCGCATGTGCCATCTGTTCTGAGTATGGCCACTACACCCATCATTGTACGGCATTGCCACATTTCTGGCAGGCATTAGCTATCATATGCCAGTACTTTAAGAACAACCCCCGCCCTGCCTCGTCCTCCACCACAAATATCACCGACATTCGCTATGTCACCACTTCAGTCAATGAACGCATGAGGTGCCCCTGCTCTCTTTTCGATTCATTAGCACATTTTACATTCCAGTGTCCTATAATCCTCGCATACAGGCAACGTCGATTGGCCCTGCATCACCAACCTGCAGTGGCGGTAATCGACCTTACTTCATCACTCGAGGCTCTTCATATCATTTCTCCCGAACTCGAGGCACTCCCAATACCTCCTTGGTTCTTAGATTACACATCTGAGGATTTACCCCGTAACCCTCCCAACTCTCCTGCTCATTCCCCTGCAGAGATTACCCATCCAACCACCACGGGTACCCCTCAATAATTCAACATATGGTTCATGACGAGTGAACCCTCACCATATGCTCACACCTCTCCCCTTGCTTCACCAACAAGGGGCAATCACACTAGAGCTGAGATAACTCCTCACGATCCATTATATTCTCGTCGTTTTCAATGTGACGAAGACATATTGGAAGAGATACAATGCCCAGACTCTCCCTGGGATGCACTACATCACCGTGCTCTCTTCCTTCCGCAGGAATCCCACATGCCTCCTAGCCACAACTCCATTTACGCGGTCGAAACCAAAGACTTTATCCTATCAGGGCCTATCGATTGGTTCAACAATCCTATTCCAGCACCTGACGCTTTTGAAGAAGGCAATCTGGCTAACATTTCCCCCACCATCAAAATCGACATTTCCATTAAAGATGGCATTGTTGAAGAAATCATCATTGGAGCTGCTTGCACTCCTCAAGAAATCACCGCATACAAAGCCCTCTTCCAAGAATACAAGGATATCTTCACCTGGTCATACACAGAGATGCCTGGCCTCGACCCATCTATTGTCGAACATTGTATCGACACCTGGCTCGACATCACACCAGTTCGCCAAAAACAACGACCGCTACACCCATCTAAGGCCGCGGCTATCAAAGCCAAAATTGATAAATTACGTACGGCCGGGTTTATTTACCCCATCGCTTACACTTCATGGGTTTCCAACCTTGTACCCGTCGACAAAAAACAGGGCACCATTCACGTTTGCACCGACTTTCACGACCTCAATAACGCATGTCCCAAGGACAACTTCCCAACGCCTTTCATCGATCAGATTATCGACGACTGCGCTGGCCACGAGGCTCTTTCCTTTATGGACGGATTCTCTGGCTATAACCAAATTCAAATCCACCCAGCCGATCAATACAAAACCGCATTCATCACCCCGTGGGGTACGTTTGCATATCGTTTCATGCCCTTCGGCCTCCAAAACACCGGCGCAACTTTCCAGCGGGCTATGACATACATCTTTCATGATCTGGCTGTAATCATCCTCGCCTACTTAGACGACCTCACCGCTCGCTCTAAGAAACGCACCCAACACCTAGATGGTTTATGACTCATCTTTCAACGGTGTCATCAGTACAACATCCGCTTGAACCCTCTCAAGTGCGTGTTCTGTTTCACAAAACGGTATCACCGTGGACCCCCTCAAAGTCCAAGCTATCACCAAAATTCCACCGCCTCGGAATTTACGGCAACTGCAGAGTCTACAGGGCAAAGCTAACTTCCTTAGATGCTTTGTTCCTAATTACGCTATACGCGCACATGGTTTCCTTCACTTACTGCGTCACGACATCCCTTTTCATTGGGACGACTATGCCCAATAGTCGTTTGACGATCTTAAAACAACGCTTTCCAATGCACCTTTGATTAATGCACCTGACTACAATCGTGACTACATCCTCTACGTATCAGCATTAGCTGTATTAGTAGCCGGTGTCCTTGTCCATCTCGGAGATGAAAATTGTGAGCACGTCATTTACTACGTTAGTAAGCACCTCTCAGGACCACCCTTGAAGTACAAACATGAAGAGAAACTAGCTCTCGCAGTTGTCCTCGCAGTCCAGAAACTGTGCCACTACATTCTGCTTCGCACCACCAAAGTCGTTGCATATTCCAACCCTATGCAATACTTACTCAGTCATCGCCAAGTTAATGGCAAATTCGCTCGATGGATCGTTATCCTTCAGGAATACGACCTCGAGTTTTCAACACCTAAGAGTAAGAAGGCCCTCGTTCTCGCCAAACTTGTCATGGCCCTTCCCTCTGACACACCGAGTCCCCCCGTCAATACTGACTTTCCTTACGAACAACTCTTTTACATCGCTTCTGATGATCCTTGGTATGGTGACCTCCTCGTCTACCTACGAACTCAAAAGTTTGGTAACCACCTATCACGAAATGATCGTCGGTGCATTCACCATCAGGCCCCCCGCTATCTCCTCATCAGTGACATCCTATATCGGCGGGGCGTCGACACCATTCTTCATCGCTGCTTGACTATTGACGAGGCCGACAGAGTCTTAAACGACTGCCACAGCGGCACCTGTGGGGGCCATCTTTCAGGCATTGCCATGACTCAAAATATTATCTGAGCTGGTTATTTTTGGCCTACCCTGTTTCACGATTGCGTTCATGCCGTAAAACGCTGTGAGCAATGTCATCTCTATGTCAACAAAGCTCGAGCCCCCCCGCCCTTCTTCACCCTGTCATTACTGCGGGCCCCTTTTGTAAATGGGGCATTGACTTTATGACTTGTAATACCCCCTCCAACAATGGTCACAAATACATTGTTGTTTCCGTCGATTACTTCACCAAATGGGCTGAAGCTATGCCCACCTTCAATAACACCGCTGACACAGCAGTGCGTTTTTTCTTCAACCACGTCATATCCCGGTTCGGAGTTCCACTCCAATTAGTCTCCGATCATGGGAAACATTTTGAGAATGAGATCTTCGTTGAACTCTCATCTCGGTTAGGCTTCTCTCACGAGTTTGCCTCACCATATTATCCTTAGTCAAATGGACAGGTCGAGGCAGTCAATAAAGTCCTCAAGACCATGTTACAACGCACGGTTAATAAACATAAAACCAATTGGCATCATATGTTGTTTTCCGCGCTATGGGCTTATGGCACGACAGTCAAGACCGCTACGGGTTTCACGCCATTACATTTAGTCCATGGGGTCGAGGAAACTCTTCCCATCGAGTGCGAAATTGCCACCCTTCGCACCACAATTGAGCTATTAGCTGACACTTCTCCAATGGAGCAGCGCTTGCTGAACTTGGAGTCTCTGGATGAAGACCGACGATATTCATTACAGAACAACAAGGCAGCTAAAAAACGATCCAAGGCTACCTTTGATCGCCATGTTAACCTTCGCTCATTTTGCGAAGGCGACCTTGTCCTTGCCTATGATATCGCTCATGATACCTTTGGCCATGGAAAATTCGAATCACTTTGGCATGGCCCTTAAATCATCCAACATTGCCTCACCAAAGGCGCATACATCCTGGCCTCCCTCGAAGGCCTCTCACTCAAAGAACCTGTCAATGGGCTCTACCTCAAGAAATTTTATGCTTAAATGTAGTCAAGCTACTTTAGGTTCTTTTTCTTTTTTAGCGTTTTTAATCTTTTTCTCCCTCATCTAAAACTATCCTTTGTGCTATTGACAGATGACTCCTCCACCAGCTTACCCCATTGGTTACGCCGATGGTGCCAGCCATTGGACACAAAATCTCGCTTCAGCTGCTTGGGCTCTCTACACCCCTTCACACGAAATGCTACATTCCAGCAGCATTTGTTTAGGACCAGCAACCAATAACCAAGCCGAATACACTGTTGTCATTGGCCTCTTGACTTACGCCCAGCATCATCATATTCATCACCTTAGCGTTTTCCTCGACTCTCAACTGGTCGTTCTCCAACTCAACAATGTGTACCATGTACGCGATCCGTGCCTCTTTCGCAAATACCTGCAGGTTAGATTATTATCTCGACATTTTGATTCCATTACATTTACACATATTCCAAGAGAATTGAATCAAACAACAGATGACATAGCTAACATAGTGCTAGATTGGCATATATCACATCAAGCTACACATACATAAAACATCTCATATATCCTGTCACAGCATATGGATGGAATCAAACATCATCAACATCAACACAAAAAACACATATAAACCACATTTGGATCTCAAAAACATGTATACTCATATATATATATGGGCCCATCAGGCCATATGAATGTTTATATACAACAAAAATACATCGGCCCTCAGGCCCGTGCCACATCCCGGTACAAAAATCGGCTCACCAGCCTATCAAAACTATATACAAAATACAATATACATCAGGGTGCCTCTATCGCACCCCCAGCTGCTCCTCCCTCAGGAGGAGGTGGTGGCCCAGCCCCACCAGCCCCAGGCGGTGGTGGTGTCACACCCGCAGGACCTCCCTGCTTAGGCGGAAGACGCCCGCTAGTCATAGCGGTGAGCACAACTGCTCGTCACACTATCCCTCACCATGGTGGCGGTAGCCCAATACACTGCTCCAGGAACCCCTCGTCCTGGATGCGGATCCACATGCCCTTAGGCACGTCCTGTAAAACCATCTCTAAACGACGGTGTATGTCATCAAAATCACCTCCGGCCACCGTTGGAGGAGTGTGTGATGGCCCCGCACCAGGGTCATCAAAATGGCACCTCTGCGCTGGTCTCCCGGGCTCTGCTGGTCCCCCAGCAGCCTCATCCCGCGGACGCCTCCCTCCACGTGGCGGTCTCTCCCACTCTCGCTGAGCTGGCGCTCTATACAAATCTACCTCGCGCCCGCGAGGTGCCAAATCTGCACATGCACAAAACAAACAACAATAGATCATATCAGTATCTATACATCATACATATGAACTGGTATATCAAAAAACACAACGTAAATCAAAACAGAAAACACTCAACATACCTCGGTCATCAAAAACCTCCCTAGGAGGAAATAGCATAGGGGTACTATAGCATAACCTGCGACATCTGCCGCCATATCTGCGCCACCTGCGCATTAAAATAGTGCCCACCTTCGCCACCACCGTGGCGAACCAAAATCTAGGACCATCGCCTCAATCGAGGATCTCGTACCCTAGGCGCCTCTAACAGAACCCGCGGGCGCAACATCGACACCCTCTCCAAGAAATAGGCCACCAGGATGGAGCCAAAAGAAAACTCCTCGGTGCCTGTGGACCAACAACGGTCCAGCTGCGCGATCATCCGTGCATGCAGGGTCAGACCCCAGACAAACTGCTCACGGCCCGCCACCACCCTCTCCATTAAGAACAACTCCCCACCACTGATCCGGTGGGTCGCTAGTGACCCGTACACTCGAATAATCATCGCTTCTATGCAATGATGCAACAAGGAATCTATCCCACAGATACTCACTGTCGTCCCAACCATGTAGCACTCGCCTGAGAAATATCGCTCGGCTATAGTACGCAGGTGAGTATCCCTCGGCAGCACAGGCTCTGCCGATAATGGTGTTCCTCAGAAGGGGAGCCCAGTCAGACAGTATATATCCTCCACCGCAGTGAAGGGGATCTGCTCTCCTCGCACGAGGAAGCAATGCTGCTCTGGGCTCCACATATGGAGCAGGAACTGGAGTAAATACTCTTGTGCCCGTATCAATGGGCACTCAAGGAAATTTAGCAACCCACTGGTTGCTAAAGCCGCTCGAACTGCAGGAGGTGCATTGGCCACATCATCCCGCAACTGTGACCAGTTTCTCTCACGCCACCGCACATCCATGATCACTGCTTGCCACCTGCACACAACCCAAAGTCCTATATTATCTTATACAACCATCCAGTACATCAAAAAAGGCTAATTTTTCACCCTGAAACCTTGCCTTAAAAGTGCTGTTTTACCACCCACAGGCGCGCACTCATGCGCACCTGTGCACTATACAGGCACGCACGTATGCGCGTCTGTTTTTCCCACAGGCACACTCTTGAGCGCACTTGTTCACAATACAGGTGCGCGCTAGGTTGCGCCTGTCACACCCACAGGCGCGCTCTAGAGCACGCCTGTTCACCCCACAGGCGCGCACTCATGTGTGCCTGTCTACCTCACAGGCGCGCCTGAAATTCCTTCTCCCGCGCACGGATGCGCGCTTATTCAGTGTACAGGCGCACACGCATGTGTGCCTTCCACTGAGTCGCCCATGCATGTGGGCCCACATTCTAACAAAAACCCCTTTAAACCCCTGTACGACCCCCCCGTACCTACCCTACCCAAAAATTGAAAACCTATTTCTATGCAGGATGATTAGACCACTAACTTGAAACTCGCAGACCATGGATCGGGTACCTCGTGCTCCCAGAATCACTCAATCTCCTCTGAATCTGCTCAAAAATTCACTATAGCAACAGGTACAAATGAGGTGGCAATGTGGGCCCTACAACTATATATACGCCTTTTTCAAAACTTCCACTCACCATTCCGGGAGCCCACGACGTCCATTTTTCGAACCGTCTTCAGCCACGGGATCAGCATCCCGCCACCTACATCATGGTTGTCCCTGGGCCACTTTTTATCCCGAGCCCCCGGGGCGCCCCTTTTTCATATCATGGCCACGTACGCACGCATAGTGTCACATTTATCTAATACATGTTCATATTTGTTATTATCTTCGGATATTGTTCACTTTGGGTATTTGGTTGTTCTGTGTGCAGGTACTTGATCATCATCTCTTCACATCATTCCTTCAGGTATATACTTAGCATTGGAATGTAGTCTCTCCCGTTGTATTGCATTTACATTCCAAATCACACCCCTTGATTTTGGCCTTTAGGATACCCATTTCCGGCTCTGCGGTACTCACACCTCCATTTGCATTGTTGGTACTGGTACCCAGTAGTTTTCTTACCCCCATGAGTTCTCTCATTCATAGAACCTTTTTGCACTTTTGACACTCATGCTGTTCTTCATTACCCTTTAGGGATGGGAGTCCCGGTAGTATGTCATCATGTTTTGAATTAAACACATACTTCTTCTCCTCATTTTGCTAGCTTCCCATATGGACTCCCAACACATGGCTTTATGGTTATGTTCTTTTTTACCTGCACCTCCGCAGGATCATGAACCCACCATTTCATCCACCATCAGTTTGCCCATCTGCGAACCTATCTTCATTTCACCTACCTCATACAGAAACTAGCCAATGGGGCCCCCACCCTTCATTTGTTTTTCCAGAAATTTCTGCCCTCCCTGGGGCACTCATTTCACACTGGGGCACCCGTTTCTGTATTTTGTACATCTTTCCCACATTTATTCATTATTTCTTGTACAAACGCCTTTATTTTCCATTATCTACTTTTGTCGTCACCGTTGGCGACCTACTTTCCTTTTGGCCACACACAACCCATGTCACCTTTGGTTGGATCATTACTTCTCATTTACCCCGCTGGCATCATCTATATCTTCAGAGTACTACCCTGGTCACTTACCTATACCCTCTGAATTTGTTCACCTTGTCCAACCTCTGGCACAACTTATCCTCGGTCTTGGCGTCCCCCTGACACTCGACCTTGTCACATGGTTGCGGCCACTGTTTGTCTCATACATTCTCCAACCAAGGGCAATCTTGAGTCTTACCACTTCTTGACTTCGTCCATGTACCTCTGTCACTTCCTCACCACAGTAGATTCCGTGAAGCCCTTTGCTTCTGGGAGTCACGTCCCCCTTTTTTTCGACATCAACACAATTTTCCAGAAGGGCGACAGTATCTTGATTCTCATTTTCCATTCAATGAGAGATCTTTGACGGCACAGGGGGAAACACCATTACTCCCTGATGTCTTTGACCCCCATAACATTCGACGCCAACACTTTCTCATGTTGCGGTGGGTCTTACTTTGCGACTATTGTAGTTTTTTATTGTTATTATCAGTTGTCGAAGACCTCTGAACTTGGTAGGGCCACCAATGCCCACATCATCGTCGCTGTTTATTTCCGCGAACATTACCTACGGTTCAGAGTACGTTCCTTTGCAGAATTATCTTCTGCCTTTATCATTCCACCCCCGAGGGCGCTGAAGTTGTCTACACCAACATTTCCGTCATCGTTTGTCAGAGTTACATCATACGAGCATGGGGCATGCCCGCCTCGTTTGTACATAGTTGTATATTGTTACGCACCTTGTGAAAGGTCAGGTCCTACAGGTTCCTTTCTTCTCCGATGGATTGCTTTACATGGTCCCACTCTTGCTCTCCCTTACACTACCATTCTCAGTAAATGAAACATTGATGGATTTTGGCTATACATATGCTCCTAACCTCATCCATCAGGGGGCATCTGTTATCACTGAAATTTCGTCCGCACATGGCGACAAGAACTCTGCTTCGTCAAAACAGGACTGGAGTCATTCATGGCATAGGATTAATTCCACAGCATTGTAAAAGGGTCAAAAACTATACAAAATGACCAAAAAATTGAAGGGTGCTTTACAAAAACTGGGTTCGCGCGTATATGCGCATAACAACAACGTATAATGCATGCATCAGCGCACGATGCGCGGCTCTTGGGCGAAAAACCCGCGCGCTTGTCAAACGACGCATTTATTGAAATTGGTCGGCTTCCCAACCACTAATGGATCGGATCCCAAGTCGATTTGACACCAAATCCGAGTTCAATCCTCATGGTGGGCTGGTCAAAGACCTAATTGAGCCCTAAAGAGCCCCTTTTCACATTCCAAAGAGGTCACATAATAACCCAATGCTAGGCTATAAAAAGCCATGAATAACCACCATTTTCTCAAGGAATTCTATGCATTGTTATGCTGCCAAGATTGTTAAGGACTCATTCTTTAACAAGAACACATAGGCATCATTTCACAAGAGCTATCCACCCCTCTCTTGAGTGGATAAGCTTGGAGTTCTTTCACCCACATTTTCATCTTTTCATTGTAAGGAGAGCAAGCTTGTTGAGGGCCTCAAGAGCCTTCCATTGGAGAAAGAAGGGACCCAAGTCCCCTTTCTTCATTGTGCCTTTGGATTTCATCATTAGATCAGCTTATACATTGGTGATATTGGTCCATTTGTATTTATTTTTCATTTTCTTCATATGATCATAGTTTTAATTAGTTTTAGTTTAATTCTTGTCTATTGTTTTGTTTTGTTTTCTCTAACCCTTTCCTTTCACAGCTGTCATGCCTAGCAGAGCCCAACTGGGCATGTAAGCACTCTTAATTTTCTCACCTAGTGACGAATTGGGTGAAAACACTTGCCTCTAGTAGAGTTCGCTTACAACAACAATTATCAAAGCACCATAAAGATGGCACCTTTTGAGTTTCTTTATGGGCGACCATGTCGGACGCCCTTGAGTTGGGATCGTCTTGAGGATAGGGTCCTGGTGGGACCAGAAGCGATCCAAGAAATGGAAGAGCAGATGCAAACCATAAGACAAAGGATTAAATAAGCGCAGGATCAACAAAACAGTTATGCCAATGCGCACCGAGTCGACCGTAGTTACGAGGTCCGTGATCGAGTCTTCTTGCGGGTTAAACCACATAAGAGTTCGATCAAGTTTGGAAAGGGAGATAAACTCTCTCTTAGGTTCGTGGGACCTTTCGAGATTGTGGAGAGAAAGGGGCCCATGGCCTATCGACTAGCCTTGCCTGATTCTTTGAGGCGTATGCACGATGTTTTTCATGTATCTGTTTTGAGACATTAAATTAGTGATCCTACACATGTGACTGACCTAAGTTCCTTGCAGGTATCGGATGAGGGAGCGCTCATGGCTGAGCCAGTCTGCATCTTAGATCATCGCGTTCAACAGTTACGACGTCGAACGGTAGATCAAGTCAAGGTCCAGTGGGACAGTTATATTCTTCACTCGGCGACCTAGGAGGATGCATATGATATGCGTCAACAGTTTCCATTTTTGTTTGATAGATAGACTTATGATACTGTGATACTCTATTTCTGCATTTATACTGAGAAACTTCGGGACAAAGTTTAGACCAGGAGGGGGTGTATGTAACATCCCGCTCTGGCGCACTGAGAAAACTTATTAATTGAGGACACTTGCTCGCAAGTGATCTGGACTTTTATGATGTTAGACCATTTATACTTGATTATGATGCGATTGAAAGATGACATGATGTGTTACTATTTGATGTCGACAGGTTCTATTGACTCAGTTTTATTGAGTGTGCAGGGTTTTTGACCTTGAGGATGCAGAGGCATCGGTACAACCCCCTTGGACTCCAGACTGAGTCAGGGAGTGTGCTTTTCGGTTGATATGTTTACTATGATGTTTCATTTGATTTGATGATTTGATGTTGACATTGCTGACATGATTGTTGATGATGAAGGCTGACGATACCTTGCTGACCAGACTCACATATGGAGTAAAGGGGCCACACATGATTTTCATAGAGGTTGAGGGAGAGGGGTGGACAACAGCCCTGCCACCGCCTACTAGCACTCCCGCCGTGGCTCGAACTGTAGGTTAACGATTACCTAGTTCGAGAGGATTCACGATGTCGTGAGGGTAGACTGCGACAGTCGCTCATGATGATTCTAAGGGGTGTGCAATAAGGCAGGGGCCTTATTCCTTAGAACCCTTAGTCTCCTACAAGTTCACCTGGCGGAGTGTTGACTCCAGGGGTTATAGATGTCTACCAATCAGTCCAGTTGGTGAGTGGCACCCTTGGAGCACGTGGTGCATCCTGAA
>ML813087.1:40623-52536 GCA_009831015.1 Picea engelmannii
CATCGTTTCTAGGTAGGCCCTTCTGGCACTACTGACTCTTCATGATGATCTGAAGAGTGGTCAAATTAACTAACGGTCGTCTTTGGTGCCTTCTGCTCCTCACAGTCAATCTCCATAAGAGATACTCTTTTTTGTCTTCTACTTCACATAGGTGTGTACGTTCGTGTACACAGTTCTATGTCTCGACTAGAGACTGTCTAAATTGTTGCCTCCTGCAACTGTCATCATAGCTCCTTCTCAGAGCTATCACTTGTGACCTTCCCGGAACAAGAGGCAAGAACAACATTTCCATGGTAACCTCCATGGAATGGTTAGTAATCAAGAGCATCTCCTAGAGGAGATCAATTTCATCTTGCAGACAAGTATATCATTAATAATGAACAATGAGCATTTTAATGGTAATCATATCGACAGTATTCAGGTGTACCTAAACATTTGATAGCAATAACAAATAATAAAGCTATAAAGATTGTTATCCTAGGTACAGTACTTACTTAAGCAATAAAAATATCAAACCTGATATGCAAACCTGGAGTCTCGCGTTGTTGTCCTGCTTGTGTTTCCTTCTATCGGTCATATGCATGGAAACACCATTATCTAAAAGACAAATTCTTCATCTTTTGATGCCTTTGAGTGATCTTCTGCATCTGTTGCATGTGCATGGTGTTTCTTCTTCTCCTTTTCATTTCTATCTGGACATTGAAAGGCATAATGTCCCAGCTTTTGGCAACTGTAGCATCTGATCTTTGACGCATCCTTCTTGTAACGAGGTCTCTCAGACTTCTTCGGGCTGCCTTCTTCCCTTTTCTTTCTCTTCTTCACATGGGCAGCAAGTGCTTGATTTTCATCCTCATTAGTCTTTTGTGTCTTGGATATCAGCCTGGATTCCTCTTGAGTGCAATCTAACCATAACTTGTCAAACTTGGGCAATCTCCTTCTTGCGCAAATTCCTTGGACAAATAGGTCCCATGAGGGAGGGAATCCATTGTGTGGTGGTCACAAGTTCAGCATCTTCTACTGGATCTCTAATAGCTACTAATTGATACTTGATTTGTGAGATCTTCATAAAATAGTTGACCATTGTTTCTGACTTGTTCACTGTCACGTTTCTGAGTTGATGCCTCAAAGTAATCTTTCGACTTGTATTCTTACTTTCACAAAGTCTGCTTAGGGCATCAAACATCTCCTTCGGTGTCTTCAGTTCTGATACATTGGGTATCAGGGGATCATTGATTGAATCTGTCAAGATCCTCTTGGCCTTGACCTCATTCTTCTTGAACTTCGCTTTTGCTTCTTCATCTTCGGGTTCTGGAAGATCTTTCATTACGTGATCCAATAGATCATTCTCTTCTAGAATGACGAGAACTCTGTGCTTCCGGGACCTGAAGTTATCTGCTCCATCCAATTTGTCTTCTAGTCTCATGTTGGTAGACATTTTGCTGATACAAACCCTAGCTTGAGAAATTTCCAAAAATTTCAAATCTCTTCAATCTCTTGGTAGGGCGCACTGCTCTGTGTAAAGAATAGTCCCAAAACCTTTGGGATTAGTGCTTAACGAGCTTGACAGGGTTACTGTGTTGCAGTAGCGTGGAGTGGGCCCATAACCTATTAAATTTTCCTTTACTTATAGAGCAGTAGTGTTCTTTAACTTAGTTAACATTAACAATTATACCATAGCAGCAGAATAAACAATAGACAAAGTACACAAGAGATTTATCCTGGGAAAACCCCAAATGGGGGAAAAACCCAGCAACCTTTCTTAGATAGATTATGTTCACAAAGCAAGTCCAATCAGATAAACCCTAGCACAAGTGCTAGCTCAAACAAAAATACCACCCCAGCTGTAGCAGCACCACCATACAAAGGTAGCACACCTCCTCAAGGAGTAGCGCACAAGAGAGAGAAACCAAAAGACTAAACAAGAATAAATTGTGCAGTTGCAGCTACTACATCACCTCCTCCAAACTTGCCCCTTGCTTCTGTGTAGGTGGGAGAGTGTGTGTGAGTGTACAAATGAGCCAAGACGTCCTGTATTTATAGTCTTCCTGGCCACTAGACTGGGTTGACTTCTTCTCTGGACAAGAGTCTTTTCATTATTACTTTATTCTTCTGGGTCGACTTCTCTTCTAGGGTATTTCAATATCTGTCCAATGGATCTCTTGCTTCCGGAATCTTTTCCGCATCTAAGAAAGGTCATCTAGGAAGGAAAGATCCTCCTGCAACTACCAAAACATCAACAGGAAATTGGCCACTGTACAGTTCAATTGAGATACGGCTGTAATTTCGGCAGCTAATTCCATGTTGTACGGAGTTCGTACGGTTGATCCCATGTTGTACAAAATTCGTACAACGGTGGTAGCATGGGTGGCGAGATTGTACCGTAGCGACAAGTGTGGCAGAAGTGTATGACGGCGGCAGATTAGATGGAAATCGTACGGCGGTTGTTGGTACGACCAATAAGACAAATGGTACGAAGGTTGTTAGTACGACTAATAAGGCAGTTGATGGTACGGCCAGTAGTTGGCTGGACCATATGCTTTGATACTCATGTTACAAAATTACTTTGTTCTATGTTGCTCAAAGGCATACAGTTGAATATACATTTATATAGTGAATAAAGAGATGATGCCTTTACATTGAGAGGGCTTGGGTTATAAATATAACCTAGGCATCCTTTTCAAAGAGTCCTGACTTTATAAGTTATTTATTAAATTATTCACACTATTAGTTTTAGTTTATTACTTATTTATTTATCATTTTTATTGTATTCTTATTTTATTATTATTTATTATTTTATTTATACTAAGGCTTATGTTCATAATAGAAATTTATGTCAACCGGCTCATGTAAAGACTCGTTTTATGAAGGAAAAAATAATAAATGCTTGGATCATTGTTATAATCAAAATGAAACAAGTCAGGATAGTAATTAAGCGATTGAAAGTTTGGCAAAATGATGATAGTTGTAAAGAAAAAAACCAGCAGTCACTTTAAGTAACCCCTAGATCTGCATTAAAGAGAATGGTGACACTTAAACATATGCACTATGCCATTAAAGTCAGTTTCATGTAGGTGCTAGGTTGAGAATTCTTAAGTAAATTTAAATAAATTTTGGCATATTTTCTTTTCACAAAAATGGAATTTATTAGAGGAAGAAGCATGTAGAACTCACAAATGTAGGATCCTGACAACCCTTTTGCTTTAACTTTTCCATGATGGCTACCTGATTTGTTTCCAAGTTAAACTTCATATTGGATAAACTAGACAAGTCTCCATCACTTAGTATGACCTGCACCAAACATTCTTTAGTCACTAAACTCAACAATGAATCACATAACTAAGGCAGCATTAACAATTCACTAATATTAAGGTTTCACAAGAGAAGATAAGCTTTCTTTGTTGGCAATTAAGTAGAAACATCTTGACAAGTAAGCTTACAACATAAAATAGATCACACATGAATGACTTTGTTGACTTCTAAATTAGCACCTAGTAAAACATCCATCTCCCTCTCTCTCTCTCTCTCTCTCTCTCTCTCTCTCACACACACACATGGAAAAACACATGTGCATGCATACACATGTACAAAATAGAAAAATGAATACACAAACCATCAAGCGATATCACAATCCACTGTAACACCCCAATTCTGATCCCCGGATTTGCAATGTATAATTGTGTATATGATGGATGGCCAAGAGCCAAATGATTAAAAAAGTAAACATTGTACATTGAAGTTTATTAATAAAAATACATCATTGGTCGTAGATGGAGAAGGACAAAAACCTGGGGGACTATGATTCCACGAGAGAGGAATGAAAGGGGGCTTAGGGGCTCAAGGGGGGCTAGATAATAATATTTTATTATTTAGCCCAAAGCCTTTATCTCATTTTATCCTAAGTCCTTTATCTTATATTTTATCATTTATTACCTTGGGATTAATTGCCAAGTGGCAAGAAGTAAACATGCAAATATAATCTTTGCCTTTTGGTTGTTGGGGGATCTTTTGCCATTCATTTTTCCCAGACGTTGCCTGAGAGCATAGGTTCAAAACTATCACTTGTGATAGAATGATTATGGCTATTATGAAATACATGTGGAAATTGTGCCCATGTGCATGAGGAAAATATTGCCATTGAGAAAAACTCCATCACAGATGAGAATTCCTATAGCTGAGAGATTTCCTGGCCGACCTACACCGAAACCCTGGAGGAAAGTGGGATAGCCCGAGGGACTTCGTGGTAGAGAAGGGGATCCCATTCCTTGGGTTGTGTAAGTTGAGGGGAAAGAGAGTCGGTGGACTGGAATTGTTGTAACTTGTAACAGTTAGGCATACTATGATTTGTTGGGAAACTGGGTTGTGTGATAGGATTAGAGCCAACCATAGAATAAATTTGTCCTTGTGGACTCATAACCTCAACGCGGGGGTGGCCTTATTGCAGAAAGACTACAGGCAACAGTGAACCTCTAGTACGGTGGAACATCCTTCGCCTGCAGCCAATTGGCATTTAATTCTAAAAGATAAGTTTTATGGCTTATTTTTGTTTATGATGAATTGTAATCATGTTTATGTTTATCCTCAATGGGTGATAGAGAGTATTGGGTATGTTCCAAAGTGGTATCAGAGCAAAGCTACAACACTAGGATTGTATGAGCCAGAAAACAAAGTTATAGGTTACAACACTAGGACTGTATGGGTTGGAATATAGATTGAGGTTACAACATTAGGGCCATATGGGCCAGAAACTAGCTTGCAAAGGAAGAAGTTACAAGTTGCTTGTGAAGTGTTTGAAAAAATATCTTAATGGAGACTGGAAAGAATGTAGGTTGCAGACAATGTGTTTGGCAGAATGCCTCGAGGGCATAATTAGGGAAAATTCAAAATTTGGTGCAAAATCCTCAATTTTGATGACATCCAGAGGTTGGTGGGCACAACAGCGTCGAATTTGGCTGGTACAGGGTCGAATTCCAATAAGCAAACCAATTCAAGGGAATTCATGGCAGCCATAAAGAATTTGATAATTGAGAAAAGAAAAGAAGAAAAAAAATTACAAAATTGGCAAAACAATTCCAATTCTAACAACTAAAAGAAAAATGGCTTGGACCATACAGCTGATGTGGATGAGCAAGAAAATGTGGAAGTGCTAGGTGGTGCAGCATGGAGTCAGGTTGGGGGGCGTGATGGCCATGAGCCAAGGTCCACAATAATGGGCGTTATTCAAAAGTGGTTTTGGAACTTCAAAAGTTGCTTTGAAAACCATTTTTATATTCTTCAAAAAAATTGTGGGGAAACGTGTGTCATCTCAATATTCATTTCGAAAGCACGTTTCCCTGTTATCCATCGAGCAATTTTCGCCCCGAAATTAATTTGGATCGTCGAATCATGATGGATGCCAATCGTTAGATATTTCGAAGTGGATGAGATTTGTTAACCATTGATCACTTTAAACTCTGAAATGAATACAGATTGTCAATCGCGATGAATGTCAGCCATTACATATTTCAGAATGTAAGGACCCTGGTATAGGTCGAGCATCTTTTGTCTTGAAATGGATCTGGACCATCGATCATGATGAATATTCGTCATTGGATATTTCAGAACACAAGAGCGAAGTTAACCTCCGATCACTTATAGCTCTGAAATGAGATCTTCGTCATTAGATCTCACCTCGCTAGATTGGCCAAGGATAGCACGCCATGTGAAGGATGTAGGGACAGAGTGAGACTCTTTATCCCACGATCCATCCACGGCCAGGATTATGCCAAGTGGAAGATAAAGATAAAAGGTTGTCAGTGGCCCACGAATTCGGTGAAGTAGAGATAAGATAATGTTATTAATGTCTGGCAAATGACCACAAAAGTAGGTCAAAGGGGTTGTAAAATACAATGATGTCAATACAAAGCAGGAGTATCGAAAGGTCTCGTATAAAGGCAAGAGGCAGAAAGTAAAACGAGAATAAAATGAAATAAGGCAAAGCGGTAGAGAGTGAGATCTATGCTGAGATATGAAGAACCGTCGAACCCGAGCCTAGAGACCTGCTCAGACGAGGAGATGTACTATAGGAGAAGATCCAGGAACAAGAAGAGTCATAGGTGATGAAATAGGTTAGTCACGGAAAGGACCCATCTCTCATACCATCTGAGACCGAGTGAAGAAAACTAAGTATAGTAGGATGTCTAGAGGGGGAACCGGTGGGGTGCCTGGGTCATCCACTGCACTGCTGACTAGAATAGCTAGTACCTCAACGAGACCTGGGGGATCTCAACCATCTCCTGAAAACGGATCTGGTTTGGTTTTGTCGTTGAGATCTCGTGGGATGGGGGAAAGTCCCTCGGGTACGCATTGATATAGAGTCCAGAACTATGTTGGTGTCAGTTTTTCTCTTAATGCCCCTACCAAAAAGTAGCACTGTAAAGAAAGAGGTGATCCGTCGAATAGGGTCTGGTCTCGGACAAGGCTGAAGAGTATGGGCTCGAAACCTAAGGGCCTCTTGTATGTATAAAGCTAAACAATGTTGATCAGGATAGCCAAAGAAGTCAGTGAGGCTCTGAGCCCCCCTAAATAAGCAATGAAACTACCCCTTGATCTCATAGTAGATGGCGTAGCGGAAGATGAAGTGCTTCTCAGTCTCAACCTCCTGTAACTGGCATAGTTGCTAGATCTTATCCGGTCAATCGATCTGGCGGTATGTCTCAATCTCAAGTCTATAGGAGGCCACTCTGAATTGGCCTACCGGAATCCGGAGAGCATGCAGCCAGTGGTGGAGTGTATAATCTGGTTGAACGACAAACCCATCCCTAAGCTCCAAGAAGTGCTCAGCATAAAAGGCCATATTTGGGTGTAACCCACCAAGAAGGTTAACCCAATTCATCTGGATAAACCTATGTTGCAGGAGAGCCTTGCAACATAGGTTTATCCAGATGAAGTTGGCGATGGAGGGCCTTGCATTCCTCGTCATACCTTCGGTTCATAGGGCAGGATTTGTTTCTTTGAGAGGTGGCAGTACACTAGTTGGAGTGAGGGTAGGACGTGAGTGTTGCATCCCAAATCGTGGATGAAAGGCAATCATACTTGGTAGATGTCGAATCAAGTAAGGAGAACTGGGTCTCAGAGGGGAGCATTTGTCGAAGGTGGTTAGAGAAGGTGTTCAGGTCCCCCTCATCGAATTGGAAGATAGTGCAAGGTGGGCCCTGGGGGGGGATGTGGCAGGAGGGGGGTTGTTAGCTCGAAGAGAGAAGGAAAGAAGAGCATGGTCCACGAGGGGGATGGGGGAAACAGAAAAGTGATGGATAAAGGGGAGTAAGTTATGGTTAGATAGGACATAATCCACAACACTTGCCCCTCCTTCGTGAGGCCAACAGGTGAAAAAGCGAGAATCTAGGAAGCATGGGAGACCATTCAGGATCAACAACTCCTGAGATTCCCCTAGGTGTAAGAGGTGTCGACCATATACTGTGAGAGGTCCCAATGCATCGTCGAACATCCAATGAAGCCCCACTGACTCTAGATCAATCTCCTGGATGAAGGACATGTCATTTGGCCGATCGTGGAGAGGAATCTGGAAGGCTCTGGTACGAGTTGAAGTCACCTAGGAGAACCACCTCCCCATCTGCCATATACTAGGTGATGCTAGCATACAACTCTATAAAGGGGTCCCTGTCATGCCCGTTATGAATGGCATATGATGAAGACCCTGGAGGGAAGTAGCAAACAACAATGTAAATGTCCCTTAGGAGGGGGGAAACACCTTGAAATTGAACCCACATAAACCTGGAAAACTCATCTATGGAAACCAAGGAAATCTTGCTCTAGAGGGAATCTCTAACAAAGCAAGCAACTCCACCTAAACCTTGGATGCCACCCGAACTCCTCATCTCCTGTCTACATGCTGAAAAGGCTCTCATGCATCTCGATAATGAATAGGATGTCTGATGACCCAAAAGAATCATACAATAGGCCCAGCAATGACCAAAAAGACCCATTGTCGTTCCAACAGTTGATGGAAATGCATGCACCCTGACGTCTTTCCCAGCAGGCCCATCATTTGGAAACCCCTGATCCTGTACCTACCCGGGTGGGAAAGAGTCCCTAATGACTGCTCTGAGGTTCCTGGTGATTTCCCATTTCTCTACCTAGCGTGCTACTATAACCTGCTCCTTAGATCATTTGAGCTCCACAATATGTGATCTAGTGAGATCTTCATCAAGGAAGATCTTACTGAGAAGAGAAAGTAACTTTCTCTTAGCTTCGAGAGCCCGAAGTCAATCAAATCCAAACCTGAACCAGAGAATGAGAGTAGAGTTAGACCCCATTCAAGCTATATCAAGAGTCATGTCTTGGAGGTCCAGATGATCCCTAAGAAAGGAGGTTTCGATCACCATGGGGTCTGAGGCGGAAAGAGGTAGAGGGAGCCCTCTCACTTTGAGATTCAGTTCTTGTGCCCGTCTAGTTCTTTTCTCCATGAGTTTCACTTGTACCATGTCCTCAACTGTTGCTAGAGGGGGGGGAAGAGCTTTATCCCTGCCTCTAACGACCTGGGCCCATGAGTTAATGTGTGTTTCCATTTCATGCTTGAAGGCGACCTGTTGGGACCTGAACTCCTCTTATTTGTTTTTAAGATCGATGATCTCTAAGCGTAAAGTGTCGGCAGTGGGGAGGGCATCTTGCTCCTTGTTGTCATTTAGTTGTCGCTTTAAAGAAAAGTTCTCCTCAATTTTTATGACCCTGGGGGTGAGTTCCCGGACCTCTGTCCGTAATGCCAGGTTAGATGATTCCAGGTGCTCTAGTCTCGTAATTAGACCCTGAATCATCTTATGTTTCCCCCTTCTCCAGGATCCTGGATGCATGAGTTTGGAATCCATGTAGTGACTTAGGTGCTGGTGTTTTCCCCAACAAAGGAGTCTCTTGCTTCCATTGGGTTGGCTGTAGAAATTACGCTCATTACTGGAGGGGAGGGTCGAATGAATTGTAGGGGAGGCATTATAATGGGCTAGTCAGGTGAATCCCCTTGAGCCATTGGGTGAAGTTGCAAACCTCAAGCTAAATGCATGAGGTTCCAAGGACTGGAGTTGGGGGTGGAAGCAGAGGGGTTGTGGAGAAAATCGTTCGCAGAGGTCTGGCCGAAGTCTAGACTCGGGGGGAGACATCTGGGGGGATCAGTTGCAAGGAGGACGGAGTCGACGCGAGGGTTGATGCGGTGAGATGTTGCGAGGAGGGCCCAACGCGAAGAGTCGATGCGAGGGGTTGTCACGAGGGTCGACGCAAGGGGTTGTCACGGGGGTCGACACAGGGGACAAAAGATGCAGATAATATGTCGCGGGGGGCCGACATGGGGACAAACTGCGGGCCGATGCGACTCGACAGAGGTCGCGGGAACATGTCGTGGGGAGGGAAAGGAAGAGCCAACGCGGGGAGGGGTCGAGGACAGAGTTGTCACGGGGGTTGACGCAGGGGATAGAAGACGTGGAGATTCAAGCACAAGAGAGCGCAACACTTTGATGGTGCCTTAGGAATAACACTATTAACGAGAAAGGTAAAGGGAGGCCACGAAGGACTAACATGGTAGGTCGAGGACGAAGGAGGATGACATGGCAGACATGGGAGATGAGACATAGGACTCGACTACCACATCAACAGACATGTGTCATGCCACATTAGTAAGATAAAGTTAAGTTTTAAAAAAGAGTCTGGAGTCAAATTTTTATTTTGGCCATAATAGGAGCACATTAACTCAGAAGTAGATGAAATTTCAGGCATAGGTCCACAGTGAAGAGGACTATAAAAGTGTCAGTGAGGTTCATTGGCCAACTTTGCTCGAGAACTCCAGAAATTGCAAATTAGTGGTTTTTAAAGAACAGGATGGTGCTCAGTGAAAGAGGCCTTGTTGTTAATGAAAGTTGAACAGCAGGGAACAAGAGTAGAAATGATAAAACCTATTGGAACATTTGGCCAAATTCCGAGGGATTTAGAATGGAGATGCGGAAACAGGCCAAAATTCACTATTCCCGGAGACTTGTTAGGGATTTTTAGGAACTTCAAAGGAGGAAAAGGGACCCTAGATCACCAAACTACAAACATTTTCTTGCTCAACATTTGATGTCCACATTAATCCAAATAACTTTGTCTTACTAAAGATTTCTCATTTGTGCTCAGTTTGGAAGATAGTAGTTTCACCTAAAACTTCAAGTATGGAAAAAGTGCAAAAAGGACAAAGTTGACAATTCCAAATTACTGCAGAATTTGACTAGAGCATCGRATCATAAATCTGAAGGTTTCTTTGTGCTTACAATCACGAGTATTATCTACGTCTGATACAAAAGTTTTATTGGTTCTCTGTAGGTTTTCTTCTACAGATGGAAAAAGTTGGCCTCAGAGATTGATTGCACCAGTGAGACCAGTRCAGAAAAAATGGGCAAAATTGTTGATTTCCATAAYTTTCATCTTAGAACTCAGATTGAAGCATGAGTATAGTCATTGGAAAGCTAATTCAAAGGAGAATAAGTATGAAGACTTATAATTTGGAAGAGTGCTTCAAGGTTCTTCAAGAATTGAAAAGACAAGTACAGAAAAAGAAACAAAATTCTTAATTTGGAAGAGTGCTTCAAGGTTCTTCAAGAATTGACAAGACAAGTACAAAAAAAGGGGCAAAATTGTTGATTTCCATAACTTTCATCTCAGAACTAAGATTGAAGCATGAGTATAGTCATTGGAAAGCTAATTCAAAGGAGAATAAGTATGAAGACTTATAATTTGGAAGAGTGCTTCAAGGTTCTTCAAGAATTGAGAAGAAGACGGACCTATAACCTTAATTGGCAAAACAAAAATGGGCAATGCGCATAATTTCCAAAATTTAAAAGAAATGCTACAAACCTTGAAATTGAACTATATCTAACAATTTCATTTATATGCACACTTCTAACAAAATCAGTGTTATAGCAAGAACAAGTAAATATCAAAATCGAATATAAGTGCAGGACATGAAGAGACAAAGTCTAATGGACACAGAGACAACATATAGCCAATAGAGTTGGTAAAAACCATGAGTATTCTAAAGATGGAGGTGTGGAGTTATAGAGTGGATAATAACAGGTTGTCAAAATCTCGAGGAACAAAATCAGATAAACACTCAGCTACTACAAAGCCTAAATCAGTTGCAGAGGCAAATAAGGAATGGATCAAGTTCAAGACATGAGAAAGAAGGAAGACCTCATGCAAGGAGGGATAGTTATAGCAAACCGAGGCACTCAAGAGGTCCTACTAGAATTCAAAGGCATCCTTATTCATCAACACATTTAGCCAAGAAGTCATATACATCTAAAGAATCCAAGAGCAGCCTAGAAGTATCCCCGATTAGACAGGAAAGAAGAAGACGTGAACAAGACAGTGTGCAAGGGGAGCTTAGGAAGATTAAGCCACCAACTTTGGATGGTGAAAACAAAAGGGGAAAGGATGATGAAGCTTGGTCGCTAGGGATAAGAAAGTATTTTCAAATGCATAGCTACTCATCCAATCTAGAAGTTAGGATTGCCAAATATCACCTACAAGGAAAGGATTCTATGTGGTGGGATCTGTTGTCGTCCTAATACACACCTGGGTTATCGTGGAAGATGTTATGAACATAAATATATATATACTATAGATATTCATAACATAATAATTATTAATAATGAAAGGTCATGTCTCAAAGGACATGACTATTGGTAAAGGGAACCCCTGCGTGGGTATATAAACGAGCCCTCATTCTCAATTGTAATCATCATATCTTATCATCTCTTATCTATTCATATTTTATATATTCATATATTCTTTACAGTCCTACATGGGTTACTGTGTTATATTCCAAGTATTTTGGATAATTCTTGTGTGAGTGAACTTTGTTCGTCTCATTTGGTATCAGAGCTTGTTTTTCTGATC